>OOFC01023433.1:10025-22536 GCA_900323345.1 Pseudochromis fuscus | reverse complement strand
AGTAACTAGTGTGAATCAGTAACTAGTCTGCAACCGTGACTAGTGTGAATCAGTAACTAGTGTGATTCAGTAACTAGTATGAATCAGTAACTAGTCTGCATTAGTAACTAGTCTGCAACCGTGACTAGTGTGAATCAGTAACTAGTGTGCATCAGTAACTAATCTGAATCAGTAACTATTCTGCAACCGTGACTAGTGTGAATCAGTAACTAGTCTGCATTAGTAACTAGTGTGAATCAGTAACTAGTGTGCATCAGTAACTAGTCTGCATTAGTAACTACTGTGAATCAGGAACTAGTCTGCATCAGTAACTAGTCTGAATCAGTAACTAGTGTGCATAAGTAACTAGTGAAATAAGACTTTCTTCCTATAGTATGAGTTAGTTTCAGTGCTCACTCACTGATTGAAAATGACTCAAATGCTGAATTCCTCCTCAGCTTCGCAAAAAAAAATTAATATACTTTTTAAAAAATTACAGTTTATTTATGCATTTGCAACACTCAAAGTAACATGAAATACATTGTAGCATTATCAACCAGCAACACTTGTATATCAGCAGATTAGATTACTACTATTTCTCAGTATGTGCAGAATGTGGAAACAGACTCATGTATGCTCAGTTTTATGATCAGGCGACTTCCGTCTTAATGAACTTCTCAGTTTTCCGCAGATATCCGTCCTGATGGGGCAGTTCACGTCCAGACCTGATGGGTCGTCCTCCCGCGTCCTCCCTCGCGTCCGGTTCTCCGCTGATGAAGGACCTCCCAGTTACTCTCCACACAACTTTGGTGCCAGCACGCGCCAACAAGATGGCAACCACCAGCTTCCTCCCACCATCGTTGTGTCAGATGAGGATTCAAGGTTTGTGTGGGACAGTTGATATTAGCACCATCTAGTGGCCATTAAGGGAACTGCACCTCACTGTTATTTTGCAACATTTTTTTTACTGTTGTGTTACAGTACGTCGGAGCGTCAGGGCTCGAGGATGGAGGTGCGGAGATCCTCCTTCTACAGCACCATGGACCTGGTGCCACAGCTGGAGCATTACGCCAGTACGCTGCCTCAGGCCAGGATCAGACCGTCTCTGGAGGCTCTCCGCAGGTCCTTCGAGGTATATTTTGTTTCTTCTGCTCTGGCAGCAATGTCTTATCACAAGTTGCATCTTTTAACTTCTTTTAACTTGATTCTTAGAGCCTGAATACAAGACAGACCATAAATTTGACAAAGCCAATTTCTTGCATCGTAAAAAGGATACAAACTAATTGATTATTAAGATTGAATCTTTTCTGTGTATTTGCTCTTTTTCTTTCCAGGAAGTGGAGGCAGGAGGGGAAGTAGAAAACAACACCACAGACTCAGGCGTCAGCAGCCTGCCAGGAACAGACAGTGGGAACGAGGAGTCTCAGGAAACTCAGGAGAAAGCTCCGGTTCGATTCGGCTGGGTAACCGGAGTCATGGTGAGCGAGGCTTCTGAGTCTGCTGCACATACAGACTGGAAACCAGGATCCAGATCATCACCCATTGATTATTCCAGTTACTTTAACACCAGATATAAACTTTGGTCCTAGATTCGCTGCATGCTGAACATCTGGGGAGTCATCCTGTTCCTCCGCCTGTCGTGGATCACCTCTCAGGCAGGCATCTGTGAGTCGTCGGTCGCTCTTATCTCGGACTAATATCGATTCACTTTGTTGCTGCTGGTACCAGTTTATCTTGAGTACAAAGTAAAACCTGAAATTTTGGGAGGGAACAAAGATCCTTCCCAACAGGAAAGACAATAGGTTGAAAAATTTCACAGTAAAAGCTGAGAAAAATACTACAGAGTGGAAGCTTAAGTAAATATAGATCTATCAGATTTTAATCTGATAGAAAATCTGTTAAAAAAAATTATTTAAACTGCCCATCGAGGCAACTCTGAGATTAAAATGCAATTTAGATGTTATATTTACACAGGTATGACCAGGAATGGCTTTTAAACTACACATACTTAGCCTCACTGACTGGTGAACAATACTCAAAGCATGTGAGCTCATGTATTTACCTAAAGGGCAGAAGGTAACCAACCTCTATTTAAGGCTGGCTGTATTAGAGGCAGATCTTCATTTCTAATTTATCTACTTGATAGGTTTAATTGATCAGATCAAAACATTAAATTGACTGTGTTATGCTGTCAATACGACGTCAACATTTCCCTTACCATTTCAAAATAAAAGCCAAATACTAGCTTTTCAATGGACAGAAATCCTCCATTCTTAGCTAGGCTTTTATTGTGAAATATTTTCAGGCACACCAAGTTTAATTTAATCATATTGGACCCAGTCCTTATTGCACACCCAGCTTTTAAGCGACTTCCAGTTTTTAATTGAGTAAATACAGTATGCATGGATGGTAAATCCATTATCGTTATAGGTAAAGTCTGTGTAAATACTGTTTGTTTAAAATAAATAAATAGAAACAGAGTTGATGATGGCATCACAATGACGATTATTGTTTTTCATTACATCAGTGCTGACCTGGGTGATCATCCTCATGTCCGTGACGGTGACGTCAGTGACCGCCCTCTCCATCTCCGCCATCGCCACCAATGGGAGGGTGACCTCAGGTGCGTCATGGTCAGATTATCAGTTTCCTTCAAAGACTTTCATGCATCAGAAATATTCTCTTTGGTAATACATGAATACACTTCTGATGGGTCTGGGGTCATTTCCCTTTGGGCTAAAGCAACAAGTTGAATTTCGGAAAGTAGAATTAGTTTTTTTTAAGCATCTTAGCATCTTAAACAGCCTTATTTCACTGTGGAAAATCATTTTCAGGTGGGGCGTACTTCATGATCTCCCGCTCTCTGGGTCCTGAGATTGGAGGACCCATTGGGATGGTCTTCTCCTTTGCCAATGCTCTGGCCTGTTCACTCAACACTGTTGGCTTTGCAGAGGTGGTCCGCGATCTAATGCAGGTACTTTCATGCTAACCCAAAATGTACTTTATATTTGTACATATCAGTGAATTTACTTGTGAATAACTTGGTCGATCACCGCAGGAGTTTGGTGTCGTCATGGTCGATTCTATCAACGACGTCCGTATCGTGGGTGTGGTCACTGTAACTGTTCTTCTGCTTATTTCATTGGCTGGGATGGAGTGGGAGTCCAAGGTGAGGACATGCCTACATATTTCACTTTATTTGCTGGAGTCGGATCATTAAAACTTTATTAACTTTCACTCTTCATCATATTTGTCTTCCTTCTTCTCCTTCTGTCCATTGGCGTCTCAGACCCAGATTTTGTTCTTTATAGTTATCATCATCTCCTTTTCCAACTACTTGGCGGGAACAGTCATCCCTCCCAGTCTAGAAAAACAAGCCCAGGGCATCTTTGGCTATCGCGGTAAGTTTAGGATCTTCAGGACAATCTACTGCATTTAACATAGAAATGCAACAATCACAACAGTAGATTACCAAAAAATGCTCAAATGCTTTCCTTGAGGTTTCAAACACTGGTTGCACAGTAGTTTGAAAGGGAATAAAAGGCTTCTCCACTATTTGCATGAGAGCATAAAATCAATGAGGCTAATGCAATTCTTTTTTGGTCAGATTGTCTGCAGCAAAGTATTTGCAGTACCACCTGGACAGAGGAAATGTAAAAGAGTGAGTCATTGTATCTCAGTATTGTGTCAACTCTTATCTCCTGTTTCTTCACAGGTGAGATCTTCGTAGCGAATCTGAAACCAAACTGGAAAGGACCACAGGGAAACTTTTTTCAGATGTTTGCCATTTTCTTCCCCTCGGCCATCGGCATCCTGTCTGGAGCCAACATCTCTGGAGACCTGAAAGTACGACAAGAATAAAAGGATAAAGATCCTCCTTATACCACAGCCACAGAAACTATATGATGGCTGATTTGTATATTGTTACCTGTTGTAGGACCCTACTACTGCGATCCCTAAAGGCACTCTCATGGCCATTTTTTTGACTACAATCAGCTATTTGGTGATTTCTGCAACTGTTGGTAAGTTACCCAGGTAACATGCCTTTTTAAAATATATTGATTTGTTTCTAACATGACTGGTTAGTTATTTAAACAAGAAGGACTTATTCAGTCCTGTCCTGGGGCCCCAGGACAGAGCCCTGGGGCACACCAGAAGTGATGGGAGAGGGCTGGGATGTGAAGGATTAATGTATTTCTTCCTTGGGTAAAACCCTATCTCTTAAAAACTATCACTGAGATGAGTTAATGTTTTTTTTTTGTAAAATCCTTTCAGACAAACCACAGTAGGAACAATAGTACCTTATTTTCCGAACTATAAGCCGCTACTTTTTTCCGACGCTTTGAACTTAAACACCGGTGTTTTTTATGTATCGGCGGCACAAAGCTCGTTGGCTTTTTACAAGCTAGCAAGGATGTGCCGCCAATACATTTAGCCCCTGCACATCAGACCCGGTCAGAGTGGACCACATGAAACTGTTCGAAAAAATTCAATAGCGACTTATAGACAGGTGCGCTCAATAGTCTGGAAAATACGGTAATAAATCAGGTGCCAGTGTTTTTATTTGCTGAACCAGGACATGACAGTAACATTGGCATCTTCATTTATCTCCAGGGTCCTGTGTAGTAAGAGATGCTTCTGGAAACATAACTGACATCCTGACGGGAAACATCACCGACGGCTGTATGGGACCAGGATGTAACCTGGGCTGGAACTTCACCGAGTGCATCCAGTCCGACTCGTGTGAATATGGTCTCGCCAACAATTTGAAGGTGATGCTCCGTCCAGTTGCAAAGTTGCTTTTCATTCTTAACTGCAACACTTTTCTGATGATCATACAACTGTTGTTATGATTATAAATTCCACTTTGTTTTAACCATGAATATTCCCACAAGGTATTGGGCCAAATTTCTGGTTTCTACTACCTCATCACTGCTGGGGTCTTTGCTGCCAGTTTGTCATCTGCTCTTGGATTTCTCGTCTCTGCTCCTAAAGTCTTTCAGGTGAGAAACCCCACACTCTCAATTTATCTGTAATGTTTTCCTATTGATCAGTATTAAGGAAATAAAATGTGATTGGTAGCAATCATCACTGCATCAATTAGGTAAACATCGGCGCAAACATTTAACCAGCCTCTCACTTGATGAATCAACAACATAATTGAAGTTAAAACAGCAATTTAGCACAACAATTTCCTTTGGGATTAACCAAGTTCTATTGTATCGTATCGTATCGTAACGCATCGCATCGCATCGTATCGTATCGTAACGTATCACATCGTATCGTAATTTCTGGCCTAAAACAATCCTCAAATGGCTTTCTGTGACACAACAAAAGTTCTTCCGAAGATTACTTAACATAAGGAAATAATGGAAAAATCACCCTGGTACCTATGGCGAGTCAAGCTGGTACCATGAAGTAGAAATGCACCATAATACATATACTAATATCCTATATTCACACAGCTATCGGACATCAAGTATTAATGTACTTATGTTTTCTGTGTTTTGTGTCAGTGTCTGTGCAGAGACGACATCTATCCATACATTGGATTCTTTGCAAAGGGTTATGGGAAAAATGATGAGCCTTTCCGGGCCTATTTACTCTGCTACATCATTGCTGTGGCCTTCATTCTTATTGGTGGGTGTGATCATATTGATATTTGAATATTTGATGTGCACATTTGTCTTGTATATAGTCTCATTGGAGTTTCTCCTGTGTCATTTGCAGCTAAGCTGGACACCATTGCAGCTTTGATCTCCAACTTCTTCCTGTGTTCCTACTGTCTCATCAACTTCAGCTGCTTTCACGCTTCAATCACAAACTCCCCCGGTGAGGACGGATTAAGGCCTTCTGGCTGCCATATTGGACAGAATTGGGAGTTTAAAATTGAAAGTCCTCTTTGTCGTCGTTGTTTGCTTCAGGTTGGAGGCCGTCATTTCACTACTACAGTAAATGGACGGCTCTGTTCGGAGCGGTGATCTCCGTGGTACTGATGTTCCTGTTCACCTGGTGGGCCGCTCTCACCACCTTCTGCGTCATCTTCTTCCTGTTCGGATACGTCAACTACAACAAACCAAGTGAAAACCAACAAACATGAACTGAGTGAAATTTAAAAATCCATCGTCCTTTTCTCTGTTCCTTGATTGTTTCTGTTTTACCACAGAGGTAAACTGGGGATCGTCAGTCCAGGCGGGAACGTACAACTTAGCTTTGTCATACTCCATCTCTCTGTCCGGTGTGGAGGATCACGTCAAGAACTTTAGGTGAGCCACCCGAAGTCGCAGTTATATAATACTACCGTGTAGAGCAGTACTTCATTCATGTTTCATCTCTTTCAGACCACAGTGTCTGGTCCTCACTGGACCTCCAAACCAGAGACCTGCACTGGTGGACTTTGTTGGCTCCTTCACTAAACATATAAGCCTCATGATCTGTGGAGACATCATCACGGTCAGTTAATTATGTCTTCAGGTCATAAAACAGAAAATTCTTGTATCTTTTTTTATTAGTAATGGTTTTGTCTTCCAGTGAATCTCTTTAACATACAGATATCATTGACTTCCTGCCTCTTTAGGAGCAGGACAGGCAGACTCGACCTCAGGATGCCTCCGACTGTTTGGTTAAGTGGATGAACAAGAGGAGGGTGCGCTCGTTTTACGCTCGTTTGACTGCAGACAGCCTCCGAGTTGGAGCTCGACACTTGCTGCAGGTAGATCCTGAAGCTGAGTTTAGTTTTACACAATGTTACTGAAAACAATTAATCCCATCCTCGTAGTTTTGGCTGAGGACAAGTGGTTCGGGCTTCACCACATGTCACCAAGTTGGTCTCATCATTACCTGAGTGATGTCTGTCTTTGTTACTAAGCAACTGAGTCCATGATAAATAAGGGATGCAACTTCATTTACAGAGCACTATTCATACATAAAACATTTCAAAGTGCTGTTTAAAGGTGAAACTAAATTACATTTTTTTTAATTTAGTTTTAAAAATAAAGCTTTAAATCCAAGAAATACACATTTAATCCTGCTATATTGCTAATTGTAAGAACTTTAAGTATCTACTAAAAATATGCTTTTATTTTTGTATAATTTGTTTTTTTCCTATTTGTAATTTTCATGGTGTTTTTCTTCAGGCTTCTGGTCTTGGCAAACTGAAACCCAACACACTGGTCCTCGGATTCAAGGCGAACTGGAAGGACAGTTCTCCAGAAAGCATTGAAGATTATATCAACACAATATAGTGAGCTGGACTTTACTAATAATTCATTTTAAAGAAGAACAACAAAGGGGAAAAAAAAGACTTTGTAACTTCTTCTCCTTTTGTTTTCCAGTGACACCTTTGACTCCAACTTCTGTTTGTGTATCTTGAGGATGATGGACGGGCTCGATATCTCTGACCAGTTTGATTTTGAAGGTTTAATTCCTGCATTAAATTATATTTTAAAAAAACCAAACAGTGGTTGAAACTGTCATGTTGATCTTTCAGTAAACCAGGGCTTTGAGCCTGATGAAGACCAGCAGTCTCCTGAGAGCGAATCAGGTGGGAAATACCTAGATTGCTGGACTACATGTAATTAAAAGTGCATCAACAAAACCTGCAAATTGTACCCGATTTGAGTCAAACTGTACCTTAAAATTCTGCTTGCAGCCGACGATGTGTCTGATAAAGGCTACGACGATCAGATCAAGACCGTGTTTCAGAACGATCAGGGGAAGAAGACGATTGACGTCTACTGGATCGCTGATGATGGAGGTGAGAGGAGGACAGAAGAGTGGGGATGTTCATCTGTCTTCAACCACCACCTCCCACAAGAAAGTTTTTTTGTTTTATTTTGAAGGGCTGACATTACTGGTGCCCTACCTGCTCACCAGGAGGAAACACTGGCGCAGCTGTAAGGTCAGGGTGTTCATCGTGGGAGACGAACAAAACATGGAGGAAGGCCGTAACGAGTAGGTTTTTTCCTGCTTCACCCTCGGGGATCAGTGTTTTCAACTTTGTGCTTGCATGAGTTTTCCATGTCCTTCACGTGACCACTTTTGTTTACGCCGCCATATTGGCAGGAGAAGCAGCAGCTAAAATGAATGGCGCCGGCATCATCTTCAAGCCTTCAGAATTTACTGCACATATAATGCCCTATAATGCATCCGGCATGCTTTTTACGTCAATCAAGTGGAGCTCGATACCACTTGATGCGCTCGATTTGCTCACCCAGCTGTCCAGGAATGATATACCTACTTCCGGTGTATTTTGTGCCCAGGAATGAGCGTTTCATGGCCACGATTTAGTATTTTGTGCGTACATTATAGCTATATTTATGTATTTTTTTTACCATGTCATGTCCGGGGCTCCATCATAAAGGGTGAAATTGATCTGCATATAAAGTGTGATGATGTGTTTGTTTTCAGGATGATCGCTCTGCTGAAGAGGTTCCGTCTGGACTTCAATGACGTGATCGTCGTGACGGACAGCGAGAAGCGTCCTCAACCTAAGAAGTACGTCAAGACCTTCATGTTCCCAGTAGCTGATCACAACATGCACTGACAGAGTAGTAGTGAGGTGATCATCTGTAATGAGCCAGCAGATCTTCAATGTGATCAGCTGCCGTGTGCATGAATATTTACAATGTTGGTTTAAAAATTCAGGAAGGAAGGAAGTAACTACACTGAGTCGTTACTTGATTTCTTCACAGACTGATATTAAGACTTTTTAAATATTTAAAATTTTAACAAGGTTTTATAAATGTTCAATAGGTTTTTTTTCCTTAAATGGACTTGTTTCCTGTTGCTCCTCAGCCTCAGTAGGTTTGTGGACAGTGTCGCCCCCTTCAGGGTCTATGACGAACAGCAGGAAGGCGTCTCAGTTCAGGAGCTGAGACAAAATGCCCCGTGGAAAATATGCGACAAAGAGTTCGAGGCCTTCAAACTGAAGGTGTGTGTGCGTGTGTGTCATGTGCAACAACATGCTAAACCCGTCCATGCTTGTACTGCACTTTATGTGAGTTTCTTCCTTTGACGTCCTTCCTCCACAGTCTGAGAGGAAAGTGAGGCTGAATGAAATCATCCGGAGGAATTCACAACACACTGCTCTTGTGCTTGTGTGAGTACACAGTTATCAGTTATCACATAGGGCTACAATAAAACATCGTATTTGTTGCAACTTGTTTGAGATCATGCACCTTGAGTGTAGATACTGCACAGCATTAAATAAACTGAAGCCTCTTTATGAACCAGACTTTGTGCTCAGAATCAAAACACAAACCACAAAACTGTCAATAATTGTCTACATTAAGGTTAGAAGAAAGTGTCTAAGTAGGGTTTATGATATAGTTATATGTCAGTATAATATTGTTTAATTTACATTTTTCCTGCAAACATCACAAGATGGGAAAAAAACATGAGTTGATGTCCACAACTATGCAAAGTGATACACCAGAATTCAACAAGGGCTGTACTCATGTCAGTGAGATTCAGGTGAAGATGAGAATGAGAAACCAGTGTGCACTCATTTGACTATCGAGCTATTTCCTGACATTTGTGTCAACGTTTGTTTGTCCAGGAGCCTCCCTGTGCCGCACAGTGACTGTCCCAGCGCTCTGTACATGGCCTGGCTGGACACCCTGACCTGCGGCCTGCACTGTCCCGCTGTCCTGATCCGAGGAAACCAGCAGAACGTCCTCACTTTCTACTGCCAGTAAAAGGAGAGCGGAGGACTCGTACAGTCGCACAACAAGGGTGCAAAAAATGTGATATTTAAATATTAAAGAAATGTGCTAAATGTTCAGAGGGAGTATAGGACATGATGGAGGACAACACCAGTTACTTGTGTCACTATCAGGTATTCACTTCCCTTCAACATCATCTGAGAACCAGGAGTGAGAAAGACCACGTTTACACTCGGCTACTTTCATCTGTCTCCGGTTTCAGGGACACGACTGGACAGCAGAGACACCGAGTTCACACCGGGTACTTATGTGTCTCCAAACCGTCCTGACGACCACTTTAGGTCACGTGTCACTATGGCAACGCTGTCTCCGAAGCCCAGGATGGATGAAAGTAGCCAAGTGTGAAGGATCAAAGAGATCAATGACCCCAGTGCACTGAAGTGTAGCAGTAAATGTACTTAGTGGTGACCTCAGAATACTCTGAAGTCATAGTGAAACTACATTTTGAGAGTATCTAGTGCACTTTTCCACTACATGGTACCAGCTGGACTCTTGGTTTGGTTTGCTGTGGCATTACGGAGAAAAAGTGGAAGACCACCTCCACAGAGTCCGGACCTGAAGGCAGTCTGGGTTCACCTGGACTGAGAAAGACATACAAGACATCCTGAATCTGAAGAAGGACTCTGGGATGTCCTGACACGTAACTCAAACAGTCTCCTCCAAAGAGTTCAAGACGTCCAAAGTGAGGTCTCACTAAATACTATTTCCTGTAGAAGTTGTATCTTCATGTTGTAGCTTAGCTGCTGGAGCCGGTCGTCCACAGATATTAAGGTTGGTGGTTCAATTCCCGGCTCGGGCTGTCCCTCAGTCCTCAAGTTGCTCCTGATGTCGTCCAGCACAGTCGCTCAGTGTCCTCGGGTTCAAGGGTCAAACCCGCCTCCTCACTCCTCCCCTCACATCCAAATATGGTCACATGTGGCTCCAACAAACCAACATGGTGATGATCAAACCCGTACACGTGGTTGTAACTCAGCTAACCTCAGAATCCAAATCTACTCTTTACAGATAGTTTCAAAAGTAACTAACAATCCTGATTGATTACTTTCTTACATTCTGTTATAATTACTTGAGTACAAATGGTTTGCTACTCCGCCACTGCGTGAAAAGAGCAGATAACTTACTGTGCCTTCAGATGGGAAGTCCCGCCCCTCATGTTTCTTTAGCTTGACGATTCGTATTTCACATAATTTCCAGAAACCCATGGATATTTGTAATTTAACGGTGAAGATGTTGATGATGACTGATGAAGATGAACTGGTGCTCAGGTTTCTGGGCTTATTAAGGTTAAAATAAATAGTCCCAGTGTTTTGTTATTCCACTCCATAATGGGAGCAGTGTATATAATAAATACTATAATACAATATAATATATAATTGAAGCATTGATGTAAATAACAAGGAAGTAACAGCAAAATTACATTTTACTAATTAACTGATTTTCTTATGGAGTAATTGAAAAGTAACTGAATTGCTTTTTAAATGAAGTAAATGGTATTGTGATCTAAGAGGATTAAAACTCCTTATTGTGGTACAATTATATCATTTGTGGTGTTTTTAAAATG
This sequence comes from Pseudochromis fuscus, assembly GCA_900323345.1. Classification (NCBI taxonomy): domain Eukaryota; kingdom Metazoa; phylum Chordata; class Actinopteri; family Pseudochromidae; genus Pseudochromis; species Pseudochromis fuscus. The sequence continues at coordinate 11,271 of OOFC01023433.1, read as the reverse complement.
ACTTCATGTTGAAAAATGAATATGACAGAATAAGATTAAGGTTTGTTATTTAGTTTGTTTTAAATTCTGTAGAGTACATCCAACATTTAGTGACTTTTTCTTTCCAACCTCATTAAAATGCACTGCTGTTTATTTGTGAAATGCTGTTTTATGAAAATAAATGATGTGACCGCTCTTCCAAAGAAAGATGAGTCGTCCGGTTGCTGACGCTGAATATTTTATGTAAATGCTGCCACAGTACAGGATTTAATAACCTGTCCTGAGCTGTGATCAGGGCAGAAGGACGAGACCTCTGAGGACACAACGAAACAAGACTCTGCTGCACTGTAGATTTAATGGTAACTATCTATCTTATAATATATTTTACAAAATCAACACAGAGTAAGAAAAACATCTGATCTCTGGAGACTGGTTTTTAAATCGTCATTTATCTAGTTGTGTGGTGTCTTGTCCATCGTATCATAGTCATAAACGAGCTGCTTCTGCTTCCTGTTTGTGGTAAAACTTCTTTCGTCTGTTTCCAAAGCTGTGAGCAGCCCAGTCGTCTAAACTGTGCCGAGGTGGAGGCTGAGAGGTAAATATGTCGACAAATAAAAGAGAAATATAAGCTGTGTATGTTTAAGAGAGCAGAGAAATCCTTCGTACACTAGATACATGTCATTTAAGTATAAAAAAGTACATTTTGTAGCCTCTACATCAATGTTTCAACTGGTTACATTATTATTTTAAGTTAGTTCAACAAGTTTGAATTTCTTAGTTCATCGCACTAACATTAATCAAGTTGATACTTTGCTCAAGTTGGATTAATTATATTTTTAAAGTAGCTTTAACATGTACTTGTTTTATGATTTCTTGTTCTTAATAAAATATATATTTTTTAACTTGACATAAAAACATAAGATTTGCAGTGCTGTCATGAACGCACCTTTTTATTTTTTCTGTGCTCAAGTAAAAATAATGATGTGATTAATGAAGTTCACTTAAAATCAGGTTAACTCAAAAATATCATGCAACTGTACTGAAGTGGAATAAATAATATTAACGCATCATATTTAGCTCAATTTATTCATTATTTATTGATTTAGTTTTGCAGTTTTATTTTCAACCTTTCCTTTTCCAAAGGGCTGTTATTTATCTTCTCATTTATTGTGTTGTTTATTTCGTCATTTCTAATTGTTTATTTTATTTTGTGTTTATGAGATTAAGAAAGTAAAGGATAAAAATGTAAAACTTGCACATCTTGATT
>OOFC01023432.1:0-17757 GCA_900323345.1 Pseudochromis fuscus | reverse complement strand
TTAGCATCTGTTTTAGGATTTCTTAAAAAGCCTTTGTTTCTTTAATCAGCCATGTTGTACAGGGAGAGGCTTTCTTTGTGTTTCCATATATGTGTTCCATATTCTAGTGTATTCTATTTGATTCTGCTCTATTCTATTCTGTTCTATTCTAGTCTATTCTATTTGTTTCTATTCTGTTCTATTGATTCTATTCTATTCTATTTGATCCTATTCTATTCTAGTCTATTTGATTTTGTTCTGCTCTATTCTATTCTGTTCTATTCTATATATCACAGATAGCAGATAGCCATAGCAACATCTAAACACAAGTGGTCAGCAGGACGGTTTGGAGATGGAGGTGGTTTTCTTTGCTGCTTTTACAACACTGGAGCTGTTTCTACAAATGGACTAATAATTACTTTGTGAGTGACCAAGCTAATTAACTTGTTACTGTAAATCTGAATGTAGAGTTCATGTCATATCAGAGTAACTGTAATTATTGTCAGTGTACAGGTTGTAATTATGACCAGGAAACTTTTGTTTTTTGCTAGACTGAATTCAGCTCTGTAAATACTGGTTGTTAGTGAGGTAGAAATAAAGGGGAGGAGTGAGGAGGTGGGTCTGATCTTTAAACTCCAGGACACTGGACATGTGTGTGAGACACGAGGTTAAAGTTGCTCTCATTGGAGGCCAGACCTGTCAATCAAACTGATCCTGCCTCTAACTCTTCTTCTTTTTAAACTCTAATATCTACCTAATGAAATGATTTTCAGATGTTCCACCAGATCATTGAGAAGAAAAATTTACTTTATCTAATGACATCAGAACAACTTGTGGAAAAAATGTATTGACTGAAGATTTTAACTGGAGATTTTTAGAGGCAGCATCTAGTGGCCAGTGTGAGTCTGTGCAACTAAAAAACACAGGATTGGCTCTGTAATTTAAATTGGTTTTACTGACACATATCTTCTATAATTGGGATTTAAAAAACATTGAATTAACGTGCTTTATCAGACTTGTTAGAGCCCGATATGTAACAACCAGAAACGTAACAATGACCCAAACTGTTATTAAAAAAAAGTAACAACTTCTTACATTTTGGGTTTTATTACATATTTTTCTATTACATTTCAGGCCCAATACTCTTGTTAGACTATCGACCAGTTGTCACATTTCAGGTTTTATTACTTGGTTGTTTTGGGTTTTTTTTTTTATAACAATTCAAGAAGTTGTTACATTTTGGGTCGTTGTTACATATCGGGCTCTAACAAGCCTTTACTAAACATGAAAAAAGATTGACTCAGCATCATGTGTAAAACTAGGGCAACAAACTTTATAACAATATTAGAAAATGTCTATTTTTAAAAATTTTTGTTGTTGCTCCACCTGCCAGAAAATAACAGATTTGTGTGTGTTTTTTGTTTGGTTGTGTTTTTTCCTACAGTGCAGGACCTCACTGACAAATTAAAGATTTCAAATTGACGAGACGTCCTCTGGAAACAAAAACCGAAAACCTTCTGTTTGTAGTTTCCTTTTGCATCTCTCACTTGTTTGTACAGCTGTAAATGTAAGTCAGCAAAGCCAGAAAAAAAAAGATATTGTCATTTCTCATGAGCAAAAACCTTGACTAAGCCTTTCTCCTTTCACTCCACACATACATCCACAAACAGATACGGAGCCCGCACTCGCTGGTGTCCCTGGTCGCTGTTATTAATCACTGCAATGTTCAAATTGCTGTTAAATTGTCCGTGGTGCAAAGTAAACCTTGAGGCTGAAATAGAGACAGGCGGATTTAAGCTCTGCGCTCTTTATCTATTAGAAGGTGGATGTATGGGAGTGTGTGCATGAATGTTTTATCATCTCTGAGACTCGTACACAGCGCTCGCTTCCTCGCAGAGCTCTGATTAATTATACAATATCTGACCTCTTAATGTTCACTTTGTTAAACTCTCTCCCGAGCTCTTTCCGTTTCTTCTTAATCTCTTTTGATCTCCTCTTCCTCCCCTCAGCTCTGATGCTGCGTTTGCAGATGGAGGAAGATGATTTGCTTCGCTAAACGCACAATGAAAGCCCACAGTGTTTGTTCCCTTTACACTGCATATACCGCGACCTTTAATCCTCATTTCAGTAAAGCGCAAAGTGACATTTTTAGTATGAAACGTGGGACATAAATAACGTCGGCGAGACATGACAGAAAGGAGAAATCCAGTAAGTGTTTTCCTCTTTTTACTGCTAATGATTTTCTGGGTGACCTCCGCGCCGAAAATGATTGGTTGGATCCTTTTTGAGAGGAGCGTGTGTTTGCGACAGTCGGACGGGATATTGCAACCTCATCGGGAACAAAGTACCTCTGTAACCTACAAACGTGTATCGCCAAACACATTCTGGATGAAATGTGATTTTATTTTTTCTTTAATGTGACATTTTTGATTTTGGGTTGATGTCAAAGTCGGATACGATCAACAAGATGAACGACTTTGTCCTCACCTTTACCGACGGACTGCACTGGGCTGTGGCTGGAAAATAACTCAAGTTTTATTAAATAATTTGAAAAAGTCAATATATCTGAGGATTGCAATTAAACCATGAAAAATATGGCAAAACCAAGGAATTTTTTTTACTATTAGAAGTTGTTGAAGATGTTTGGGTTGTTTTTTTTTCATAAAAATATTAATTATCCTTATATATCACCTATAATTGACCAGAGTATACACTGTGTGGGAACTTAAACTTAGAAAATGTACTAATCTGAGCAGATGAGCAACACAACACTGTTTCTGTGAATGTATTGTACTTGTATCTGTCACCATATACACTGATAAAAGTACAGCTGTAATGATATAAATACCAGTCAATAAATCTCCAGTTTATCATTTTCCTGTGGCATCGCTAAAGAATAAAAACCAGACCCTGGTGGGTGTTGGGTTGGATCGACATTTTTGGTCGGTCAAGTGTTGTGGTTCTGATTTAGCCACAACATTAGGTCCTGACCAGTGACGTGCGGTGAGGTTCACGGCTGGTGACGCACTGACTTCATCACAATCAGATTTACAAACAACCCTACGGAGCAGCTTTGTCACGAGCTAATTGGCAGCAGTTAACGGGTAATGTTTAAAATCTCATATCAGCTTCTTTACACAAACTGTAGCACACAATAAAAGCACATTAAATTAAAAAAAAGCCGTTATTATGGTCTTACCTTAACCTGACGTAAACGGGCGGCTACACCTGACTTGCTAACTGTAGATCGTAGCTTGTTGTCACTTATTCTGCAGCCGAGGAGTCGCAATAAGGATCACTGGGATCACTGCTGCCCCCTACCGGGAGGCAGGAGAACTGCAGGCCTCACCTGCTGCCTCTGCGCAGCTGTTTTATGATTGTTCAGCACAAGAAACACGTTGATAAAAAAAAAAAACACTGCACATTATGTACATCAGCTAAACTATGGAAATTTAGTTCATATAGCAAAAGTGTTTGAACATTTTAATAGCGACATACGGAGAGATAGCAATACGGTCTCACTGCGTAGCATGCTAGCACAGTTAGCCGAGTCATTGCCACAGGTGTCTTCTCAGGATTTGAAAGGTAAATGTGAAAATTCAGCGATTTGGAATAAAAATAATATAAAACTGGTGAAGTTAAATGGAAAGTAACTTTATAGTACAATAAATATAAACATTTCATTTATTTTTTGTCTTTCTAATGACAGGGGAGGCTCCCCTGACTGCACATCATTAGTCCTGACCCCTGGAGCCCTCGACTCCACGGACCTCTGAGGGTGAGCTGTGGTCATAGTGGCAGATCTTTGAAGGCCTGGAGATTGTGAGGTGGGGCCTTCGAGCATTTGTAGGTCAGATCCATGATCAGATTTGGAGACTTTTAACTGACACCTTGAACTGTTTGTGTTCCTCAAACCATTCCTCAGGGAGCATTATCCCGATGAGAGAGGACACTGTCATTGCCTTGTCCATAAGAGGTGCATGTGGTCTCCAACAAAGATTAAGTAGCTTGTGACCCAAAGCATCACACTGCTTCCACTGGATTATCTTGTTCCCGTAGTGCATCTTGGGTGTCTCCAGGAAAATGACGCCCACGCACCGGGTGTGATGAAGAAAACAAGGTGATTCATCAAACCAGGACAAATTCTTCCATCGCTCTGTGGTCCAATTCTGACACTCACATGCTCATTGTGGGAGTTTTTGGAGGTGGACAGGGGTCAGTGCAGCCACCCTGACCAATCTGTGACCCAGTTTTATCAAAAGGTTTTCAGCAATGAGACCACAGCCTTTATTTCCCATGTGCATCAGAGAGTCTCGGGGGATCGTGACCTTGTCGCTGGCCCACTGTCTGCAGGTACTGATCACTGCAGACCGGTAACACCCCACAGAGCTGCAGCTTTGACCCACTCATCCACCCACTGACTCACATCCTCACGCTGCCCATTTTTCCTGCTCCCAACCACACGATCCCAACACCTCCACAGAGTTAATACTTCTTTGTAAGGTTAAAGTCAGAATCCAAATATTTAAAGTTGAAATATGTCAGTCGAAGGTCCTCATTCGTGCAGCAACACAAAAACGTGTGTTTGCAGTCAGAGTGATCCCTCACGCTCGGTTAATGTTACTCTTGTCCTTGAGCTACAAATGCAAATGACAGCTAGCTCCATTTTCCCCAATGCACAGCTGGAGAGGCATTTTAAAGCATCACTCTCCACCTCCTTTCACCTCCTCCACCGATCCCAAACACACGCACACACACACCAACACTGGAGGAGTGTGTCGGGCGGTAATGACGAACAACTCACATGCATTAAAACTTTCCACCTCTGCCCCTCACGCTGCAGACGGGCGTCATTTCCACACAAGAAGGCCGCAACCTTGACTTGATTTATTTACCTCTTTTCCCTGGGTTTGGCTCCTTTACTGTCTATTTTTTTTATTTGTGTGTGTGTGTGTGTGTGTGTGTGTGGGGGTCTCAGTGTCACTCCTCCTCTCTTTAGGGATAAGCAAACAGTCCTCGCGTTTAGCATTTAAAAAGCCGGGCTGGCGAGAGGTGAGAGGGCCGATCTTTACTCTGACACCGAACAAAACTCTACACGAACCCTGATGGATGGTCCTGACCTCGCACTGCCGGGGATGACGGTAATGTGTGTGTGTGTGTGTGTGTGTACTCACATAAGCGACCTTTTGCAGCGGCATGACAAGGCCATTGATCCCGGCCTATAATTGGACAGCATCAACGCAGACACATCCAGAGCAGACCGTGTGTGTGTGTGTGTGTGTGTGTGTGTGTGTCGCTGCTTTTACTGGAAACGTTGGCTGAGCTCTGCTCCGCTTCACAGATAAATCCTGATTTATATTCATGCAGCTTCAGTTGGGCTCCACAACTATTTGAAAGTTGTCTCGAGGCGTTTCCCGACACGTAAACACAGAAGACCTCGGGATGTTTTAACAGGAGTGAGCAGACCGCAGTCCAGCGACACCCAAATGTCAAATCATTTGAAAGTGTATCACCTCACAGGAATGTCATTAACTCTGCACTGAAGAGTCGGGTATTTGCTGTTATTTAAATTCACGTATTAACCAAAGATCACGCTGAGAGCACAAACTTCTGCAGAGGTATAATCCAGCTGTGCTGAGGCTATGGACTGAACACTGATGCCCTCTAGTGGTAAAATAGCAACTCTGTCCTGTTAAAACATTCGTCCATTGTAGCAGATGAGTATTTTTCTGGATTTTTTACAGACACAATCCCATCTTGGCCCAAATTTAATAATTTGTTCCTTGGGTAAAACCTTATGCATCATCCAGATCTGACAAATATACAAATATATCCACATTTTCCACTCAAAATCTATCTTTTAAAATACAATATTACTTTAAGTTTTTAGCTATTTTATAAAAAACCTTTAACTTTTAGGGTGATGTAATGAACTATTTAGACATCCAGTACTGATAGGGATTTTCTGGGATGTTGAGACGCATATTTTAATAATTTGGTCCTTGGGTAATACATTATCTCTAAGAAATAAATTCATGAAGATCTGTTTAGTTTTTTTTTTCTGTACCAACACCAACAAACAAAAATGGTGCAACCATCAATGTAACATAAGTCAGTCCAACTTTCATTACTGACATGTTTTCAATACCCTTCATGTCCATTTTCTTGGACGACATCCTTGTTGCACAGATGTAAGACACCTCTGAGACATTTCCTCAGTTGTTTCTCTTAAGAAACCCAGACGGTGTTTCTGTTGAATTCATCCTGGACTGAGTCACAGTTTTCTTTTATTCCTCTTTAGAAATCCTTGTGTGACTCTGGCTTTGGATCATTATCACGCTGAAATATTCCTCTTGCTTGTGGAAATCTTGTCGGGCAGTAGTTTGTTAAATCCACAGGAATTCAAGGTGCCATCTACAAATGTTATCTCCCAAACACCTCATACTCCAGATTTTATGACCAGGGTTCGATCCGACGTGAGCTCCCCTCAAAACATGATTTGCAATTTTGTGGAGGACTTCAAAACTTCACAATCATTTTTGAATTGTTGTGTTATTGATGTGTGATTCATGCAGGAGGATGGTGAGAAATCACTAACTCCCTTTATGAAGAGAAAGAAAACAAAGTTCAACAAATGGCAGTAAACTCACTTCATTACATTTTGACATGATGTCAAAAAGAAAACCAGGAGGATTACTCGCAAATTCTTGGTTTATTAAAAAAATCTAAGCCAACTGAGTGTACGAGCAACCTCAGTGACAGGCGCTGTAGAAATGATGAGAGATAAAAGTTCAGTCAAGTGCTTTGTAAATGTTGTGTTGGTTATTTAAATACAGAAGTAAACGAAGGATCGTAGAGTGAGGTAGACCATGTCAATAATAATAATAACAACAATACATATTGTGCTTATTAACATGTACAAGGACAAAAGGTAAGAAAATACATAATTAATTAGGAGGGCAAAGTATTATATATATACGCATACAGTATATGTGTATACATGTTGTATATTAACTGTGGTTAAAAGCAGATCTGAAGAGGTGGGTGGGTTTTAATGAGTGGGTTGACGTTCAGGGGAAACATAGTTTGTCTTAAGTATTTGTTTTTGATCAGAGGACATACTACTTATTAATTTAAAATTGTTACTAAAAAGACTCAAACAAACCTCCACCAGGGCATCATCCACATCTGATCTGGACCAGATTGTGTCGTATTGTAGACGTTATCATCCAGCATCTGCCTGCAGCATTTCATCAGTTTTACCTGAAACATTTCACTGTTTTTCACTTTGTACCTGCAGTGGTGGTATTTTGCTGCCCTCTACTGGTCCTCTGTCACCACAGCCTGTATTCGTCACAACATGTAGTGATTGCAAGAGATGGGGATTTTCTGGCATTTCAGGATTTTTCTTTGATCTTGCTTAAATTTGAATAATTTGTTCCTTGAGTAATACGCTGTCTCTGTAATGTTGCCAACAGACAGAAAAATAAACCAATGCAAGTGAAACTGTAATCTCCCTGGTGGAGGTACTAGTGTTGTAGTCAAGACTGTACCAACCGACACCAAGACATTATCAAGACTAGAGAGTATCGAGACCAAGACAAGACTGTATATATCAAAGAAACATCACAACAAAATAGAACCAAATGACCAGTATCTTGTGTTTTAAAATTAAGTTTGCTTTTACATAAATGCAACAGTAACAAAAAAAAAATTTCCTAGCGTCTGCTAGCAGAGAGCCCGTCACTCCGGGTGTTACAAAGACCACATGACACCGGGAAGGCAGTTCTCACTTATTACAGTAGTGCTGGTCTTGACCGGTCTTGATTAAAAAACCCGAGTCCACCCTGTCCAAGACCGAGACAAGACTGGGTAAAAATGCCAAGACTCTAAAAAAGTGGTCTCAAGACCGGTCTCGAGACCAAGAGCGATCTCGAGTACTCCAACACGAGGAGGTATCAAACACTGTGAGGTGATGTAGGTATGACTCCTTTTACTTTGTTGTACTCACTTCTGTTGTTTACTTGAAGCTACAAAGTTCGATAAAAAGCTTGAAAGAAACCAGCCCCTACAAACCGTACACATGAAAACAGCCTCAACAGACTCTATGAATAGTTACACTTGAAAGTCGTTCTACAGTTTAGCCATCACAGTGAGGAGCTTAATAACCGATGAAATGAGGATAATGATGGACTCTTTTCTTGAAGGTGTTCATGATGCTGCACACCAGTGAAGAGACAGAAGTGTGGTGTGAAGATAACAGAGCTGAGAGTGTTTCCCTTCGTCTCCACACAAGAGGCTGATTGCAGGAGCATGATTGGCAAATTATGAGTTTTGCCAAAGTTACAAAAAAGGTGCTAATAAGAAGCAGCCAGTGGAAGATGCAAATGGCAGCAGTTTAGGACTTTTTTTTTCTTCTTTCTGCATCAGAGTCGCTGAATTCATCCAGAAACTGACCCAGATTGTGAAAGTGATGAGGTTGTTCGAAGCCTGTCTTCATTACACTTGTTGATTAATGTTGTTGCCACAGTTTTCTTTGAGAGTTGCACTTGTTCTCGTTTACTCTAGTGAGATAAATTAGTTTAGCAGATTACTGTAAATGAGTTCAGCACTCAGCCTGTGTGAATATTACTGTGGTGTCCTCTGTGGGTCTGGAAGTGTTTTATCAAATGAGGGAAGAAGCCCTGATGATTGATTGATGGATAATGTTACTTTATTATCCTGATGGTAAATTGATTTACAGTGTGGACGGACAATATAAATAATTTCACACACATACTGTCGACCACACAAGACAACAAAGAGAAATTTGATATTTGATGACATTACAATGATTACACGTTCAGAAATTAATTCATAAAAAAGATAAAATTAATAATAATAATAATAATAATCATTCTCATTTAAACATTTTGGGTTGTTTAAATCCAGAGCTGGGTCAATATCCAACAACTTATTGTTCATACTCAATATTTTCTTGTTTTTATCCAAAATGATTTTGTTTTTTACTCCAATTTTAGGGTTTTAATCCAACATTTTAATGTTTTAATGCAACATTTTGTTGGTTTTACCCAAATCGTATAGTTTTTTCCTCAATATTTTATTGTTTTTACCCCAAATCTTGTTTTTCCCCAAAATTTTCTTGTTTTTTTTTCCCAAAATTTTATTGTTTTCACCCAAAATCTTCCTAAAATGTTGCCGTTTTTTCCCCCAACATTTTGATGTTTTTCCCAGAATTTTAGTGGGTTTTTTTTTTCAACCCAAAATATTGTTTGTTTTCCCCAAATTGCTGCTGTTTCCCCAACATTTTGTTGTTTTTATCCAGTATTTAATCCATGGTGCCAGTGCAGCTGCTGCCAGTTATTTGCCGTGAGTGAGGAGGACGCACACAACCTCCACATTCAACATAACCTCCATACGACCTTAATACGACCTTCACATGCAACAAATGGTTTAGAAAAGTCACGACTCATTGTTCCTCTTGCACCTGTTTGCTATTGTGTAAAACGAAATGCACACACCTCCAGCAAGGTACTACCCATCTGCACTGATGCTGTAGACCGAACACTGTTGCCCTCTTGTGGTGAAACAGCAATACTACCTTGTTAAGGCAGATTTTGGGAGATTTCAGATTTTTCTTCAGATAGGATCCAATCCTCTGATCTTGCTACGACATATACTCATCTGATCCTTGGATAAAACCCTCTCTCTCTTACGTAATTGTTCAGTCGTTATTTTTGGCATCAGATCATCAGTCGCCTCTTGAAAATGGACCCAACACATTTTTAACTGAAGATTCTGCTACAAACTGGCAGCGGTGGAGTTTAAAAGATGTCAAGTCCAGATCTCAACTTCTGCTTCGTCGCTTTTGACTGAAAGTAAATCACTCGAATCCTCCTGTTCTGCGTATTTTCTGTGCTCAGGTGAAAAAGCTCCAACTACCACTCATCTCCAATCTGTCTGTGCAGAAAATGGACTGCAGTTTACCTTTTGGACTGCTGGACACTGATAATACCTGTTCCCACTCTGCTCTGTAATAAGACTTGCTCAGTACAACCAGTACAAGTCTTCTGGTCGCAGCGAAGAGATAATTCTATATTTGTCCTCCACAGGAAAAGTATAGATAGAAGGAAAAACCCACCTCCGGGCTGTTTGTGCTGTATGAGTGTGTGCATGTAAATATGATCCCACTGCTGACACTGACACTTTCTACTTTCCATTTTACGCCTTCGTACTCCCCTGCAGCATTTCTCGCAATTTTTAAGCTGCTAAACTTCGATATCAGTGAAACTGCAGGGTCAGACCGTGTACTTACAGCTCATATCAACAGAGCAGGAACAGCAGAGAAATCCTTTAAAAAAAAAAAAACATTCACAGAATTTGAAAGTATCCCATCTGATTCCCGTTAGGTGGCAACTTAAGTCTGGGACACACTGGAGGATAACCGGGGGTGAGGTAAACATATTGGCACATGTGGGAATTTGTGATGTGAAGCTGGGTTGGCAGCGACGCTCATCCATCTGGTGGTAAAACTTTTTCAGATTCATTCAACCACAGAAAAATAAAAAGTCACAGACTGATCTGAGCTGCCTTGATCACATCATTTGATTTTAATAACACTGGAGTGTGTGTGCGGGTGTAAATTACTCTGTGTGTGTGAGACGGTTCAACAGAACGAGGTTAAAAAGAAATGGTGCACACAGTGTTGTTTGTTTTCACATGTTCGACACCTGCTGGGTTTATCACCTTGAATAACATCATGCTGTGTGCATGGAAGGTGTTGTGTTGTATAAGTGTGTATGTTCACTTACAGATTTGATACTAAACTCTACATGCTGGTGCACCCAATCTTCTAACTGTAAAGTGACCTATAGGATATTTTTGTATGTATTTGGCTTTTTACTTTTACAGTCAAGAAACACAAGAGGATTGGACCCAAAGGGCAGCAAGTAGGTCCTTACTAACACTTGTACTGGTGTAAAAAAATCTATTTTTACTAAAGTCTAATACAAGAAAATCCTCAGACTATAAAGATAGTTGTAACTAACAGTAGCATTAACCTTTAGCAACATATGGGTAAAAAAAAGTGCAATACCACCGATGGCCACTAGATGCTGGCTCAATTCAAAAATCCTCATTTTCAATCATGAAATACATTTTCTCCACAAGTCATTCTGATGTCATTAGATAGTCAATTGATCAGGTGGTCCATCTGAAAATCATTACATCATTAAGGAGATACTAGGCTTCAAAAAGAGGGGCGTGGTTACTTTGATTGACAGGTCTGGTCTCCAATGATTTACAGGTGATTTGGAGGCTCACTGTTGAAGTCCAGTCTCTTACACAGTGAACAGTGACCTCTGGTTGACGGTTTCAGACCCGCCTCCTCACTCCTCCTTTTATAACCAAATATGGTCACTTCTGACTCAAAGTCCCCAAAGCAACGGGTGGCGTCATGGCAACTATATTCACCTCTTAACAAGAGCTCATAATCTTATATTCACCTCATATTTGATTGGATAATATGTAACTGACATTCAGATTTTATATAGTGAACTGTAACATTACACAAATTAACCTCTGAATACAATTAGGTTGTATTCATAAACAGCTGAAATATCTATTTTTTCATTGTTATATTTTATGTATATGTTCAGAATGCATGAATTTAGACACATAATTCCTCCATAACCAGACCTGAAGTCCCCTGATATGAAGACTTTTAAATGTCTTTACTCTCTGATATAAAACGCTGCTCTAAAAGCTCCCTGAGCATCACTTCTATTTGAGTGAAAAGGTTTCTGATCCCACTGAGGATCAACGGTCTGCTCTCTGTTTTTAGCCTCTGTATCTATAACTACTTACCCCCAGTGGGAAACTATGGGCGGCGGCTCTCTGCCACAAACTGTACACTGTGTGCTGAGAGCCAAATGGCAGAGAGCTGAGGTAAACAAGTGTCTGTTGAAGAGACGTAAACATCCGACAAACTCAACGGAGCCAAGTTCTCGTCTGAAGCTGCACAACTAAACCCAAACTAAAAGACCACGCAACACAAAGCCCAGGGCTGAATCAGGATCTTCAACTGGAGCCACTCTCAGTTTCTCGCCATTTAACACGTACCAGTCTCACATAAACAGTCTGGACTCAGTAGTGGATAATATTCTGCTATAAGAGTCAGAGCAAACTGTCGCACACATTTGTGCCCGTGGGCATTTGAAAATGTTGGTTGTTGAAGTGACCATATTTGGATATGATGGGAGGAGTGAGGAGGCGGGTCTAATGTGGATGAGACTGGAGTTCAGCCGTTCTCTCATTGGACACCAGACTTAATAATTATGCTAACCACGCCCCTCAATATTCCTCTTTTTGGAGGCTAGTATCTACCTAATTATGATTTTTTTATTTTCATATGAACGACCAGCTCTCTGAGAAGAAGAGTTCGATTCAGCCAATGACACCAGAATAACCTATGAGGAAAAATGCATCCACTGAGTATTCGATGATTGAAAACGATCATTTTTTAATTGAAGTCAGTCGGAGCTGGAGTTTTTTGGAGCCAGCCCCCAGTGGTTGTCGCGTGTACTGCACTTTTTTTGCACTTCAACATTAACTTAATTTTTAAGCCCTGTTAGAGCCCAATATGTAACAACGTCCTGAAATGTTACATCTTGAATTTTTATTAAAAAAATAAATAAAATAAAATAAAACCCAAAATGTAATCACTGGTCGATAATCTAACAAAACTGCTCAGACTGAAATGTCATTAAAAAAAAAATGTAATAAAATCCAAAAAGGAATAACGGACACAAAATGTAACAAGTTGTTACATTTTGGGCAACGTTTTTACTTTCTGGGCTCAGCATCTTGTTACATTATCGACCTGTTGTTAGATTTCTGGTTTTATTACTTTTTTTTTTATAACAGTTCGGGTCATTGTTACATATCAGACTCTAACAAGCCCCACTAGCTTCATCCATTTGCATAAACAGTCTATGTAATAAACTCACATGCTTAAAATTGAAGTGAAAAATTTTAAGCCAAAATACTAAAAATTTTCTGTTTTAAGCTAATAAATTTTGCGCACATCATCATATTTGTTAGTTTTAGTTTTGTGTGTTAATAGATGTGGTTTCATTGCATGCTGGGATTTAAACTATGTAAATAAATAAAGTGAGTAATAATAAGGAAAATAAATACTGCAGTTCACAACAAATGGTGAGTAGAGTAACGCTGAGGAGGACGACTTCGACAAGGGTATTACCAAAGAAATAAGTTATTTAAATTTAGGCGAGATTAGAGAACTTTTCATAATAAAAAAAGAGAGACATCTAAGAAAATCCAAATCTCTTATAATAGTTACTATGGCTTTTAAAATATAGTGTTGCTATTTCACCACTAGAGGGCAGCAGTGTTCAGCCCATAACATCAGTGCAGCTGGGTTATACCTTGGTGGAGGTCCATGCTCTCTCTAGTTGATTTTGTTTTTCTTCAAAGAACATCAGTAACCAGCTGGTTCATCGCGGTTACTCTAGTTAGCTTGACAATTAACAATTAAACCACAACAATCAGCTAGAAGACACTAAAATACTTTGTAGCTAAAGGACCTGCAGAGTTGCACAATAACTCTTTTATTTCATCATGACTTTAAAATATTTTTTAAAGCTGCTTTAATAAAAATAGAAATTTAAATTGTTTGGGGGAGTTGATGTGGCCAAAAACTGAAGCTAATGCCTTGGCAGAGGTTTGTGCTTCTCGGTTTTTATGCTGTAGTTTGCGACTCCAGTACGATGAATACAAACTTACTCGCACAGTCTTTAAAAATCTACAGTTACACCCTCTTCATTTGACGTTTGACACCTTTACATTTAGTTGGCTTTCTTATGCTCTTCTTCCGTTTACAGAGAGAGAAATTAACGCAATGAAAAAACGATGATGCGACCACGTTAAAGAGGATCTGTCAGACTGCAGATAAACTACATGTGTGTGAAGACACTTTGTCAGTGTGTTAATAATAACAACCATATTAAGATGTAGACTCCATGAAGAATTCATGCGGGTAGAAAGGAAACACACTGAGGGTAAGTGTGTGAGTGGAGGGGAGACGAACGCCTCTCTGAGCTGAGCCTGGCTGACACACACACACACACACACACACACAGAAAGAGAAGTGGGAGGTAATAAGAATGGAGATTAGACTTTCGATTAAACTGCTTTCTTATTCTGCCGCCCTCCAACAGCTTTGACACGCAGCGTCTCAGAAGCAGCCGTGGCCAATTCGCCTTCAGCGTTTACAAACAGAAATGACTTTGAACGCTCACTTCTGAGAGTGTGTCTGAGTTTCCAATCGGCCGCCGTAGCACTCAAAGGGGGGAACGTGTCATCGCTTGTGTTGTGGAGTTGCACCAAAAAAAAAAGATAAAAAAATGTCGTTACTGTGTGTGTGTGTTTGCTCATGCATATGCATATGGAACAAATACACCGAGACGTGGAATAAACAAAACAACAAGGAAGCTGTCAGCGGATCGCAGGCGGGGTCACAGGAGACACTGGTGATGCTCATGTGGTGGTATCCACGCGCACACACAAACGCACACAAAGCAGGTCACGAGTAGGAACGAGGAGGCAGCAGAAAGACAAACTGCTGTCAACACATCACACACACATCACACACACACACACGAGCCTCGCTGAGATTCACAGGTTTGCTGTCAAAACAAACGACGGAAGCTCGCCACAGTCGCTGCGGCACGTTTCTGCTGACATGTTTTCACTTCCAGTTTTTGTGAAGAAAGGATTGGTGGAAAACTTCTGGTTGACTTTCCATCTTTGGCAGATGTTTCGAGAAATGTGAGCAGCCTGTGCGAAGTTATTTTATGTTTGGCTTTTACTGCAGGAAGTCGGTGCAGGGAGGTTTAAAGATCGCTCTTAACGTCACATTAGATCCTGTTTTTGTTCTCGGGCTTCACTTCACTGAACCATCTCATTCAGCACAACACGCTGTCAAAGGAATCTGACTTGAATTTGGCTGAAATGAAAGAATAATCCTGTTTGATTAAATAAATACCAAATTTCCTCAGATAGAAAACGGTAGTCAATTAAAACACGGATCTCTAATAACACCTGGGGCAGTGGGCAATATGAAAAATAAAGGTCAGGTACGGGAGAAACAGGGGCGACCAAATTAAACATAGTGTGCCTGCAAATATTTCACAATAAAAGCCTGCTTAAAAGAGGTTTTGTCCACTGACACTTTTGTTTTGAAGTTGTTAAAAGGAGGGGTTTGTATTAGCCACAGGCTGTATACAGGACGGATGAAGCTAATATGGTGTTGATTTGTTGGTTTTTTGGAGCCAGAAGTGGCCATATTTGGAAGGGAGGAGTGAGGAGGCGGGTCTGACCCTTGACCCCGAGGGCACTGTCCAATGTGAGCGACACTGGAGTTCAGGTCTGGTCTCATTGATGATCAATCAACCCTTAAATCCTCCTCTTCTCTCTTAATATCTCCTTAATGATATTCAGATGGCCCACCTGTCAATCAGAGTGACCCCACCCCTAACTCCTCCCACAAGATCTCTGAGAAGAAGAGCTGACTTTAACCAATGACAGAATGACTTGTGGAAAAACTGTATGACTGATTATTTCAGGATTAAACATGAAGGAATTGATTTAAAGCAGCATAACATTGTTGAATTCGTTTCCATGAGCTACTTTTGTTTTTTTTAGATTAAAATTAAAACCACCTTCAAAGGTTTTTCCCAGTTTAAAGTCTTGTATGTCAGTGTTGGGAATAATTGTGGATTTTTTTGGTATTAAAATGCTTTTATTTTGTTGTTACTACAGTGAGAATACCTGGATTGTATTTCAGAGTCTCACCGGTACGTTAAGCGCTCCGTCGCCTCCTGTGTGTTGTAACTGTTTTCAGGCTGAATCCCCGATACACCTCATTAACTCCCTGTACTGGAAAAAAACATACAAATGCATCATATAATTATTTTTTTAACCAAAATGAAATAGGGGTTTGCCAACATTTTCTGCATTTTGTTAAATAACAGCTGTCAGTAAGTGTGATGTGGTTCTTCTTACTTTCTGTCCTGGTTTCACCTTTTTCATATTGATCCTTGGTTTTGTTTCTGCTGCTTCTTGTTTCCTCTCAGACTTGCATCATGTTTGCTCAGCCCTTTTCTTCCTCAGTCACCTGTGAATGTGTATATCCACCTGTCTCTGTACCCTCTTACCATATGTGTCTCATCCTTTGGTGTTCAGCTCCGGTCTTGTTTGTCTTTGGACTTTGGATTTCATGTTTTGGACTTTTGCCCGCTCCTTGTTATTTGTCTGTCGGCCTAGTTTCGTGTGCCATCTCCAGCTTTTCTATTGAAGCTGCCTGTTCTTGTTTATTTAACCTGCCTTGTGTTTTACAGTTTTTGGCCCTGATCTCAGAAGTGTTACAACCGGGATCAGCTTTAAATATTTACACAGCGTACAGGGAATTTGACTCTGGTTTTACATTGTTCTCCAGGTACAAACCCAAGACGGACGTACATACATGATACATGAGGTAGATGGATGTGCAGTGGTTCAAGGTGAGGAGTTATTGACTCTACATACATGAAATACAGACAGAACGTTAAACCAGTTAAAGACACTTAACCCTTTAACACCCGAGCCTCCAAATTTCCACCTGGACTTTTTATGCTTATTGTGAGTTAAAATTCAAATTAACATGCAAAATCTAAGATTCGTGTGCAATTGCAGTGTTTTTGTTCACTAAAACTCTATAATCAAATTTGTGTTTTTCTGCTATTCTTGCTTCATCGTCACTGTTATTACACTCTTACAACACACCGTGTATAGTAAATCAGTGACTTTGCCGGCTTCTGGGAGAGGTGCTAGTAAAATT
Organism: Pseudochromis fuscus; assembly: GCA_900323345.1. Lineage (NCBI taxonomy): Eukaryota > Metazoa > Chordata > Actinopteri > Pseudochromidae > Pseudochromis > Pseudochromis fuscus. Next base: position 881 of record OOFC01023432.1, on the reverse strand, counting down.
ACCGTAATGACACTATATTCAGGAAGGAATACTTTGAGGAGCTCCTCAATCCCACCAACACGTATTCCATGGAGGAAACAGAGCCGAGAGGCCTGGGGTTGGGTGTACCAATCTCTGGGGCAGAAGTCGCCGAGGTGGTGAAACAACTCCGGGGCTTGATGAGATCTGCCCTGGGTATCTCAAAGCTCTGGATGTGGCAGGGCTGTCTTGGTTGACACGCCTCTGTAACATTGCGTGGTCATCGGGGGCAGTGCCTTTGGAGTGGCAAACCGGGGTGGTGGTCCCCATCTTTAAGAAGGGGGACCAGAGGGTGTGTTCCAATTACAGGGGAATCACACTCCTCAGCCTCCCTGGGAAAGTCTACGCCAGGGTACTGGAAAAGAGGGTTCGGTCGATAGTTGAACCTCAGATTGAGGAGGAGCAATGTGAGTTTCGACCTGGACGTGGAACTGTGGACCAGCTCTTCACCCCTGCTAGGGTGCTTGAGGGGGCATGGGAGTTTTCCAATCCAGTCCATATATGTTTTGTGGATTTGGAGAAGGCCTAAGACCGTGTCCCCAGGGGCGTCCTGTGGGGGGCACTCCGGGAGTATGGGGTGGATGGCCGTCTGTTAGTGGCCATTCAGTCCCTGTACCAAAGGAGTGCGAGTCTGGTCCGCGTAGCCGGCAGTAAGTCGGACCTGTTCCCGGTGGGGGTTGGACTCCGCCAGGGGCCTTGTGATCGTTCTGTAGGAGCTGGTGGAAGTGGCTGGGGAGAGGGCGGTCTGGGTCTCTCTGCTGAGGCTGCCCCTGCGACCCGGACCCTCCGGATAAGCAGGAAATGACGATGACGACGACGACGACGACGACGACGGTTATTACATTATTGGTTTCAACAGATGT
>OOFC01023429.1:0-17967 GCA_900323345.1 Pseudochromis fuscus | reverse complement strand
AAGGATTCAACACCTGACTTCATATAAAAATATAACATATAATGAAACTACACTATACATTATACAATCAGCACACACACACACACACACACACACACACACACACACACACACTGTACCTCCTCCAGACAGCGAGCCTCTTCCTGTGCGTTCTCTCTGGTGAACTCCTCCAGTGGATACTTCAGTCTGGGGAACGGGGCGATCGGCCAATCAAACGACGGCACATCCAGCTTGTGGATCACTTTGGAGTGTGTTGTCGCCAAACAGCCTTAACAAGGTGAAAGTATTACGTTAGCAATGGATTTACAGTAATAGAAAAATATTTTGTCCTTTTAATGCATCCACCCACTGAATATACTCAGCTCTGTTTGTAACATAGTTTGTATGCTTTATAGAAATGTACGGAGCAAATGGGGCCATTGAGGCCAATGTGAAAAAAGTTCAGTACTCCTGATGACCACTAGATGCTGGCTCCAAAAAACTGTGGCTCCAATTTTCAGTGATGAAATACTCAGTTAATAAAAAGTCAGGTTAGCTTCGTCTCCATGTTGGTTGTTTGGAGCCAGAAGTGACCATATTTGGAAATGAAGGGAGGAGTGAGGAGATGGGTCTGACCCTTGAGCCCAACAATACTGTCCAATGTGACTGGAGTTTAGCACTGCTGTCATTGAGAGAGCAGAGACCAGACCTGTCAATCAAACTAACCCCGCCCCTAAATATTCCTCCTCTTAAAGCCTAATATCTCCTTAGTGATGAAATGATTTTCAGATGGACCACCAGATCACTGATAACAAGATTTGACTTGAGCTAATGACTTCAGAATGACATGTGGGAAAAATGTATTGACTGAGTATTTCAGGATTGAAAATGAGAATTTTTCAATTTTAGTCAAGTGGAGACAGCATCTAGTGGTCGTTGGGAGTATTGCACTTTTTTACACTTCCACTTTTTCCACATTTCTGAGCTTCGTCTATTTCTATAAACAGTCTATAGTCGTATCACGCTCAACAATGAGAACACAAGGAGACGCTGTCCTGGGTCCCAGACTGTGGAGCAGACTCCCACTGGGAGTTGGGTGAGCAGACTTACTTGGGTGGTTCAAATCAAACCAGAATACCTTTACATTTTTTTCTTATCTCAGTGTTTCTCTCCATGAGTCACTATCGGCACTATTTTGGTTCATACGGTGTCTGACTTCCTGCTGCAGTGCTGTTTTTATTCATCCTTTATTTCTTCCTGTTGCAAAGCGCTTCATACCCTCACTTTTAAAAGGTACAATATAAATAGAATTTCCCGTACTCACTAAAGAAAGCTGGAGCCCGTCTGTTTTGTAGGCAGCATGTGGTCTGTTATGTTTACTTCAAGGCACACTTTGTTGTTGACAGTCAGCAGAATTAATGAACACTTTTTTATACTCCCATCACCCTGGGAGTCTGAGCACCAGCCAGCGGGAGGCTTTGAAACACAACTCTCTGTCATAAAGATGCTTAATTTAAACTTTTCCGCACTCTTAGGGGAAAAGCTGCTATGTTATGTAATATCTGCAATAAGAAAGGGGAGCCTCGCCGTCAGGTTTTTTTTTAGCCCGCTGCAGTGGCAATGCTGATGTTTGTGTGTATGTAAGTGTTTAACATACCCATTGTTCTTCCATGGAAACCTCCCATGAAAGATAAAATACTGAGGTCTGGACAGCCTGGGGCCTGAGGTGGAAACAGAGATGAGATGAGGTGAGAGAGTCACAGGAAAGACGATGTGGGAAATTGCTATTATTAGTATTAGTAGTAGGACCTGGTTTATCATGCAGGAGGTCAGGTCTTCAGGGGATGGTGTGTTGGGGCCTCGCTCCTTGTTCTAAAGCAGAAGAAAACACATTTCTGAGACCTCACATGGAGAAAACCTGCATAGAACAATTTCAACCAATAGTATTTTTCCAGCCCTTGGGTTTAAGGGTCAGACTTGCCATCTCCCTTCCAAATATGGTCAATATTGCCTCCAATCAACCAACATGGTGATGTTCAAATACTAAACTCCCGGCTTCAAAATGTGAGCCCACCTTATGGGTGATGTCACATTAACTTCAGTCTCCACTGTATATACAGTCTATGGCTGGGGCTGAACAGAGGGCAGCACCATTCAGTTGCATGATGGGAAATGTTAGATACAGCACTTTTGGAGTTTAAACTAGAGTGTTAATTTTGGCACCAGATTTGCATTTAGTTTTCTTTTGTAATGATGTCACAGACCATTGAGGACTTCACTAAGTTACTGTTGTACTGTTTCACTAATCAGGAGTTACAGCCTCGGACTCTGCAGATCATTGATTTTGCATTAAAAGAGTAATAAGCTCATTTGCATTTGACATTATTTCAATCTGTATGGTGATGAAAATCTCTGGCTGTCACTGTCCACTGCCTGAATGTGAAAACAGTGTACCAAATGTCCTTTGGTACACTGATTTCTTTATTTACAGCCCCTACCAGTCTCCAGTTGAACAGATGATACAGTTAACTCACCCTGTACCAGATAAACATGGCTTTGTAAGCATTCTCATTGGAGCAGGAGCCACAGGCCATCGTCTGAACACGACTCATTCCACTGGGAGCCACCTGACAGGAGGAGAAAACAGGAGTTTCACACGGCTGCTGCAACAATAGGAGCACGGCTGCATCCATCCATTATCTATCACATTTATCCAGGTGGGTAACACTGCTGTCTTACATCTAACTTAAATTCTGATGTCTGTGAATGTGCGTATTTGTACATCTGTGTGTGTGTGTGTGTGTGTTACTAACTGTGAGAAGACTTTCAGTGAGTCTGTCTGGAAAGTTCTCAGGCGGCAGGATTCCCAGAGCAGGTCGGTTCACAAATGTACTCTGAAGGAAAGACAGAAAACACCTTTAATATAATATATACTCATGGTGTTGGCTGCTATTACTTCAGAGGACACGACTTATTCAAACATAATCACTACTGTTTTAAAAAAAATCTAACTTAAACAAAACAACAACAACTGTATTACTTTAAATATAATAAAGAATACAGTAATTTTCTGTAACCACACATACAAAAATGTGGTGTAATCATCATCTTCTTAATCTGGAATAAAGGATATTTACATAATTGAATGTAATTTAACATCTATTCGTGATTACTTCTATAATTATATAAGAATACATAACAAATCTCATTTGACTTCATTTCACTTATTGTATCCAATTTTAGAACATTTATAGCATTAAAATTGAATTTGTCAGTTTTATTTGCTAAATCAAAAAATAAACATGAATTTAAAACATAATGAAGCATTTTTTCTTTGACAGAAAAAACAAGATAATAATGATTTTAGTTTTTTGGTTTTACATGACTTCAGTCTATTGTATTAATATTTGTGTGTATTTTTTTTACAATATTATTTTTAAAATAATTAAAATTATAAATGTAGCCTCTTTATAAGTCCTTTTATGTAAAAATCATAACAATAATAATAATAAAAAAAAACACTAACGGTTACATCACATTTTCCAAAAGTATCACTGTGGGTCTAAAGTACAGTTTACCCTCCTGAACGTGTGCTCCTCTGCACACTATCAGTCAGTACAATGCAGCTCATTCACTGTATGTGATGACACAGAGGACCTACCAGGTTGTTGGGGTTGGTCATCAGTTTGAGGAGAGCGGGATGGTTGTAGCCTGAGGGAGGACAGCATTACAATATGTCACATTCAACATTACCTCCGACATAATCCACTAACAAAGGAGACAAAACATAACAAAAGCAGAATGAGGTATAATGGCAGAAGATAAAGGATAAAAAATTGAATATAATAGCGCATTTAAAAATGTAAAATACAGCAAGGAAAACAATAAGCTCCAAACTGTACGTGAGCAGTATTTGACAATATGTGCATTTAAAAAATACTAATTTCTAACTAAAATATTGTGAAGTTATAGAAAATAACCAACAAAGAAAAACAAACAGTAAAGAAAAATGTAAATAAGTTCATAAATACAACATTTTTTTTAAAGACTTTCAACTGCTGGGACATTATTGTGTTTTTCATTTTAATTAAAATGTTATGATCTGATTTTGAAGGAGGAGTTTTTATAATGGGAGGTTCAGTGTTTTATTTGAACTTGGATATTTACATTGTTACTCTGCAGTGTAAATCTGAATGAAGATCTGCTGTGGAGAGGCTGTTATTATGGACATATCTAATATCTGTCTGCCTGGATGGTATGAATATTAATATCTTGTTATCTGTGCATGTGCCAATAAAGCTTTGGATTTTGAATCTTACCTAACCTGCTGTGGCTGCCTTACATAAAATTCAAAACAGTTCCACCTCCGACCAGCAGAGTTCACCGAGGGGCCACTTTTCTACTTGTTTGATGTTCTCAGTTTCATTAGATTTTTTAAAAATTTCAATCTTCTTTCCATAAATTAAATCACACATCTGGGGTTGAGTGATTACTTTGACTTTTCTAGACTTTCTGTGCACTATAACCACAGATGTCACAATCAACACACGATTCTCCGTTCACAAAAAAAAACCCCAGAAGAAGAAGAAACACCGATTATAAACCATTCCTGGTAATTTGCCGTGCTGCCTTTCATCCACGTGTGAAGCTCATTTTTGCAGCTTTACTTGACACATTTAAAAGCAAAGAAACCCTTTCAATAAAATTAAAATCATCACTAATCCTTCAGTAATAGCTCTGCTGCTCACGCACGCGCGCGCACACACGCACATACACAGTGAGAGCAGCAAATGAGGGCTTCTATGCTAATTCTGTTTTCCATGTAAGTCATTTGAATGCTGCAGGGCAAATCTCTTTCTCAAACTCGGGAACTTCAGTCACAGAGACAAACAGCAGGCAGGCGGCTCTCACCTTCTTCCTCTATATTCCCACAGAGTTTATGAAACATTTGGATCAGTTTTTGTGTCAGAAACTTAGGGCGGAGAAATAACACCACACTGCGTCGATAGTTAAAAGAAGGTGGTTTGTTTTGGATGCAGCCATCACTTCAATGCAATGTGGTGGCAGCTTGTTCTGATCTTTAATATTCTTAGTGAATGTGTTGTGTGGCATAAAAGTGATTATGAGTGAGGTTGAAAGGAGGGAAAAGTTAATTAGCCATTATTCAGTTTGAAAGAAGTTCTGAAACGCGGTGGTATCATATATGAAACAGAACAGAAACAGTTACCAGCTCATGGTGTCTGGCTCTTTCACTGAATGAATTAATTAAGTGTGTGAGTTCCTGGCTGCAACAAAAAGCCTTCTGTCATGGAGGCCCCGAGGCCGGGAGCTGAAACACACATTTAAAGACGCACCATCGATCAGGCGGGAGGTCCAACAGCCGAGCTGGACCAGTGCTGTGTCTTAAGGAGGGATGTGGTCATTTCAAACTTTGTCATTAGGTTTAATTTGTTACATACACACTAACAAATATTGGATTGTTTTGACCCAGAGCTGGGCAGATATAATAATATATATACCGTATTTTCCAGACTATTGAGTGCACCTGTCTATAAGCCGCTATTGAATTTATTTGAACAGTTTCATGTGGTCCACTCTGACCGGGTCTGATGTGACGAGGCTAAATGTATCGGCGGCATGGAGCTTGCTAGCTTGTAAAAAGCTAAAGAGCTTCGTGCCGCCGATACATGATCCACACCGGTGTTTAAATTGCAGGGTTCAAAGCGTCGGAAAAAAGTAGTGGCTTATAGTCTGGAAAATACGGTAATAATATATAAGTTACATGCTGAGTTAATGTGACACAGTATGATTTCCTTGTTTTTACACAAGATTCAATTGTTTTTTTCCCACATTTTGCAGATTTAACTCAACATTTTATTGTTTATATGCAACATTTTATTGTTGGTTTTATGCACACCTTACCGGGTTAAGTTAACTCAGCATGTAGTTAGTCTAATATTCACTCAGTTCTGGGTTAAACAACTCAGCATTTTTTAATATGTAGGGTCTTATTTTTGATGATGTAGAAGTTTGTTTTCCTGTTGCACTGTGTTAAAGTTTTACATTCTGGGCACGAGCCATCACCCAAATACAAACAAAGGATGTTCAATCGCACAACAGCAACAACTGAACCTAAGACAACATCCAGCTGATATTCATTAACGTCACAAGAATACCACATGTGCATGTGCATGACACAAGCCTTCACTGACAGTGTGTTTCATTGATTGTCATCTCATTCACAAACTCTGAACTGCAGGAGGTCAGTTATCGGTGATTGCTTTGGCTCACCGCACACACACGGCCTCAGTGAGTGCGTCACTGTGCGTGGTGATGTGTTGTCACAGGCAACATTTCCAAGAAACAAGGAAAGAAAAGAAATCAGCTGTGCACAAAACCCAAGCAAAAGCTGTCCAAGTGTGTATGGCACACACACTTTAACCATTTAGAAAACATAAATAAATGGTTTGGCATGCCTGCACGTAGACTTTATAACCCGGGTTTTACTTTGTTATTAATTAAATGGAAAACTGAGCAGGCATTTGTTGGTATTATATATATAATAAGACGTCCTCCACAATTGACAATATCACAATACGCATCAACACAGCAGTACAGACTAACATGTACTGTGGATGATGACTAAAATATTCAGATGTTTTAACCCAGAACTGGGTAAATGTTGAATTAAGTGCATGTTGAGTTAATTTGACCCAGTGACGTGTGTGCAAAACAATAAAATGTTGGGTAAACACATCAAAATGTTGAATTAAAAACGATAAAATATTGGATAAAAACAATAAAATATTGGGTAAAAACAGCCCATCTCACTGATAAATGAACCCAGTGTGTAGTTAGTTCAATATTTACAGCTCTGGGTTAAGACAACCCAGGATGTTTTTTAGTGTGTGCATTGTTTACTTGTTCAATCCATGGAGCTGTGGCTGCGTGTTGTTACCCACCTATCGGGATGGAGGAGATCTGAGTGTAGATGTCCAGCATGCGGTTTCCATCCACGTCCACCAGGTAGTTCCCTCTGCTCTCCTCATAGTTGCAGAAGAAGTTCACTGCTCCAACATTCTGTCAACACACAGGTTTGTATTGAGAACAACAGACACCGACTGCTACATTACACAACACTACACCCGTCACATGTGGAAAAACTAAGGTAAGAAGGAGACATGAAATCTGTTGTAGGTTTTCAGAGCTCAGGCGAAGCAGGCGGCTCCTCAAGAAGGCCCTGAATACTAGATGATGACATCACTGCAATCGCAATGAAATCATATATTATTAAAACCTTTAATGATAAAAATATTAATGAAACTACAGGAACAGAGTTTACAAGTCTAATGTAAAATAACATCAATAACCATAATAACATAACATTTCTGTTGTTTTAAGGAACTTTTTAAAATGCATTTTCGTTTATTGCAAAACTGCAACTGCAAAATTGAAGTTGAATACTGTAAATATATTTCTAAAATTTGATACAATTCATGACATTTGTCTGTAAAATGAGGATCTGATTTTTGTAATTTTAAATATGTTGTAAAGTTATAGAAATGTTCCACAATTTTGTCGTTTTTTATGTTTTATAAAGTATATGTACCATGTAAAAACGGATTAAAAAACTACATCCTTCATTTCAATTTTCACCAATTGAATCCAATTTTACATATTTAAGGTTTTAAACTTGAATTTATTTTCATTTATAACTGTGAAATGTATTTTAATAAATTAGTGAATTTACTGAATTTACTGTAAAAGTTTGTAGTTGAAAAAACCCAAAATTCTCAAACACAGTTTAATAGTTAAAGCTTTTATTTGTGTAAAATAACATCAACAACCATAACGCTTCTGCTTTTTAAAATGATTTTCATTTGATATCAAATCCAAAAAACTGTAAATATATTTACACATTTTTTTAAATACAATTACTGACAATTATCTGTAAAATGAGGATCTGTTTGGAATTCAACTTAGATTTAAAATATCATTTTCCACAGCAAATACCGTCAATAAATATCCTCCTTAAAGATTAAAACCCCAAACATGTACACAAAACGCTTCAAACTGTATTTTAAGTAAAATTACGAGTTACTTATTTTATATTATTCCTAGAAAATATCTATTCTTTTTTTACAGTGTGTGTAAATGGGAAAATGTGTGGTTCTGCTAAAATTTACATGTCAATACGAACACGCATCCCGTGTGTGAAGACGAGCCATTGGAGGGCTGCAGATTATCCAGTGTAACGGTGAACCACGCTACTATATGTGGAACAGCCTTTGTGCTGCAGGGTTTATTTAACTAGTTCACTGAGTTAACACAATTGGAGATCCAATGTGGCCACACACACTCACACACTCGCACACACACGCACAAGCACATGCACACAGAGACACTGTGTAGTCTTTAACAAGCTTACAACAGGATTTCAGCCATAAAGAGAAAATTCCTCCCGACTTATTTTTTCATTTAATATGTAACAATAATAAAAATGTCCTTAACAAAATTAGCTTCATGTATTTGTTGCATAGTATCTGAAAACTCACCTGGATGTCTCCCAGCTGTTTCGTCAGCTCCTGGAGATCGAAAAAATACAATAAAATAAAGGTTTGTGCTACTCAGTAAGACACTTATTGTGTGTATTTGTGTGTGTGTGTGTTACTTGTGATCGTGGCCCGGGGACTGTAGTTTTCATGGAGGGTCCATCATAGTCAAACTCCACCTGGGTCTTTGCTGCTGCCTTGCTGACATACCTGCACCCTGATGGAGAAAACACACACAACAAAATACCAATTAATCCACACACACATGCATGCAAACACACACACACACATGCTGTAACTAATCATAGTAATACAGCTGCTGTCATCAGGATTTTGATTGTGACTATTATATAAGACTTATGACATAAGATATTTTTGTTGTCACAGTGCAACAACAATATTTAACATTATAATATATGTAAAATATATTTAAAATATAAATCATTAAATATGTATCAGGTACAATATATATATATCTTTGAATTTCTAATCCCCACCACACGGACAGGTAGATTATAAAGGAGTCAGATTTATCATTTCTTGAAGAGGTGGATTGAAAACAAACTGAAGGGAAAAGTGAGAGAAAAGATTCTGACACTGTGGAAGCTGCATTGTTGGATAAAGATCTCACTCAAATGTTGATCTGGTGAAAATTTAATCAATTTGCCAGGAGCGACTTGATTTCAGGTTGGAAATGACACAATATGATGTGGATTTTTTTTTTTTTTTTGCCTTTTTATGTTTTATAAAGAATATGTACCATGAAAAAACTGATAAAAATGCTTCTTTCATTTTAATTTTCACTAATTGAATCCAATTTTAAAAACATACTTACTGTATTAAACTTGAATTCAACAGTTTTGTCTAAAACTGTGAAATTTTAATAAATTAGTGAATTCACTGTAAAAATTTGTAGGTGAAAAAAATCCAAACACACTTTCACAGTTAAAGCTTTTACTTGTGTTGTTTCTCATTAGACGTAAATTCAGTTCTGTATTTTTAAAAAATATTTATGTATAAATTAACTACAAAATATGAAGTCCTGTGGATCAGTTCTAGTTTTTTTTCTCCAACCCGTTTTGTTCAGACTAATTTATCCAGCTAAGTCTCTGTATAAAACAAACAAACATTATCTCTTCTACAACAGGGAGCCACCAGAAAATAGCAGCATAATACAGGATTTATGTATTTCAATAAGAACATGGTTCATTCCCATCAGTCACATTCAGCAGAATTAATTGGGACTGTGAAGACAGAAGAGATGCTGCAGCTGTGCTTCAGCCGGCTTCATGAGATAGTGGGTGCTGAGGGAGGCTTCAGGTGCCCAGACCTTCAGGCCACTGTGCCCCTTTGGCAGGGTAGTGTTGGAGGTGGTGCAGGAAAGAATTTGACATTAAAATACATTTTAAAACTACACGTTTCAAACTCCCTGTGTGATTGAAGCTGCACATCATGACATCATCTCCAGCTGTAACCATCAACCTGGACTGAAATGTCCCACACAGACCTTCAGCAGAACAGGAAGGTAAGCTCCAGTTTAAATTAAAGCCTGATTGGTTATTACAATGTGACATGACACCATACAGTTGTTTGTTTTAAGTTGAAATGAGTTAAATGAGCCAAAGCTGCAGTTAGACAACAACAGGTGATCAGTGATAAAAAGACTGTATCTGTCTGCAGTTAATATTGTTACTAATTGACTTTCTGGTCCATTTTTGAGCCCTGGTTGCTTCATCCATTTCTATCCACAGTCTGTGTTGATAATTTACTGTAATGCAGCAGTTTACATTGTTTTTAATGTTCTTAAATCTTGATCCTTGTGCCCCTTTTTTAATCTGAGCACCTGTCCCTCTACAGGTCTCTGGCTAAGTGCGATGCCTGTGGGGAGGTGAGGTGTTGACAGTAATGTGCCAGACGGTGGCACTGAGCTGTGCCCACAGGCTCTGAATGGACCTGTTGATTTACATCATCACCTGTTGTCAGGAGTTCAGGGGAATGATACTGATACAAGCAGCTGAAGTGAGTTTCCTTGAAATCGTGGCTGGGCTGAGAAATTAACTTAATATGTTGTTACACTCTAAAAGTGCTGGGTTGTTTGACCTGGGTAAATATGGGACTAATTACATATTGGGCTTATATAAATCAGCAAGATGAGTGTAAAAATAATAAAATACTTGGTAAAAACATCTAACCACATACATCACAGCCACAAAAGTCTCCTTGTGCATTTCTGTATCACTAACTAAACTTAATGCAGTCAGAAAAAATAGGCTGCACTGTAAAGGCTCCAGCAGCACAAGGTTAAGTCTACAGAGACACATCACTGTAATTACACACGGCTTATAATTAATTACATTAAATTCCATATCTGTGAAGGCCTATGGAAACCTAGCAGCCCTGGAGGAGGATCCCTGCTCCTTCACATTAAGACTCCTCTCACTGAAAAACTCTTTTAATCTTTGCTTCAAGGTGAACTACACGGCACACTGTAACTGATGTTTGTCATCTGAACAGTACTTTACTGCAACATGTTCAGTGAAATACTGCAAATCCTTTATACAGTGTATTACTCTAAAGAATCATGATGACAATACGGTCACTACTATAACTATATGATACAGAGTATCATAAATAGTAAGATAGTAAATCCTCTGGGTCAAAGAACATCCACACTTCCTTTACGATACTAAACATTTAAGAAAAAATAAGTTTTTATTCTGTAAACATTGTTTTTTAACCAGGCTAGTATAATCTTTACTTGGTAAGATTAAAGATACAAAACATCAGAGGCACATGAATCATAAATTTACATAAAGATTCAACGTATTCTCATCATTTTTGTTTTTAAAATTGTTCCAGGACGAGTCTGAGCTACAATGAAGAAGCAAAGCTGAAAAGGCTCCAACTTAAAATAATAATGATGATAAACTTTAGAGATGAATACATGCACTTATTGATTGTAGATTGATTTCATTTGCAGTGTGGTCGTTGTTTACACCTGTTTTCAGTGCTGTCCACGTGGGCTCTGATCACCCGAGATGCATGGATTCATAAGGTTTGGTATCACCACCTTCCTGTGCCACTGCTCTGACCCTCCTGAACACGATGCTGGTGTGAGGTCACCTGCACAGTTCATCATGAAGATATTATCATGGCCTCTGTTCTTGTTTCTGACGTACTTGTCTCTGTGGTGGCAGCTTCCTTTACACTGCTCAGCATCTTTCCTTTCCACTGCTGTCTATCAAACCACTGCACTGGTCCTCCACACAGCCTGGCAGTGCATTCAATTGACAGCGTTTGTCCCGCTGTCCCCTTTTCACTGACCTATATCTGAATTGTTCTTGTTCTAAAACAGCTGAAAGCTACACCAGGACCTAGAACCTGGTTCTTCCAGGTTCTGAGAAGCTCCAGGTTCTGAGTTGCTGACCACAGCAACAGCAGGAGGAGTCATCTGAGAACTCAGAGGTGATGCTCCTGAGGGTAAGCAAGCGGCTGATTGACTTCGCCCTGTGTTAAAAAATAACACAACCTCCTCATTAATCAATCTAAAACAAGGCTGGTGCAGTGATGCAGCAGAGCTGCTGACACAAAGGACTCAGACTAAAACAAGGGTCATGGGGGCAAAAGCTGAATCAGACCCAGCTGTCTGTGGACTGACATCACCCAGCTTAGAAATCTGCTCCTTGTCTGATCAGGCTACCCACTAAGAGGCATCCAGTCACAGGAAACCAAGCTCATCTTTCTGCTTCTCAATAAACTCACCACTGAAACAACAACTGTTCACACCGGGTTTTAAAATGTGTCTGAGTGATCGGCTCACCAGTGGACAGTCCTGAATCTAAACAACAGCCAAAACACACTGAGATCTGATCAATCAAACCTCATGCAGAGGTGGTCTGGTGATCATGTGTTCACACATCTTTTATAGTGTAAACGTTAATGTGTCCTTGATGTGTTCCCGACAAGGACGTTACAGAAATTATCATTCTGGATATGTCATCAATGCAGGAAATACAGTCATCGCTTTTTTTGCATTTACAACTTGTAAAAGACTCTGTCCTTTCACCTGAAACAGCTGAACAACCCGAACATGTACAATCTTTTCTGAATCATTTTATTTTCACTGGGCATTTTAATACCAAGTCTACACAGGGCCAACAACACCCCACTACAGCTCCAACATTCCCACAGAAGTGTGAAATGTGTCCTGATGTTAGGACACTACACAGCCACATAGGACGGGGTGAGAAATTCCCAGTGGCAGATGCCATCAACTCCTCCATCAGTGTGTGGAGAGCAGAGACATCCCTTCAGTTCAATGTCCAGGGCTATCAGCTCAGCTCCTCCTGGCCACTTGCATGGCAGCCTGCTGCCATCAGTCTGTGTGAGTACATGGCTGAATGATCAACAAACTGTAGCGTGCTATGAAATGCAGTCTAGAAACTGGACCTCAGACATGTCCGTGGAGCAGTCTTCGTGTTCACTGCCGCCGAGATGTTAGTTCATCTACTCTGTTGGCAAGTTTCAAGAAATAATCTTCCAGGTCTTTTTCTGTGACATAAGGCTGGTATGACTGATGGGAATAACAACATAAACTAAATATTCCTTCATGTGGAAGCTGACTTTAAAACACGTCATAAACAACTTTTCATTCTGCAGCATGATGAGTCCAAACATTCAGCCCAAGTCATAGAGAAATTGACTGTATACAAAAATGGACGTAGTCACTCAGTCTCAAAAGTGTAAGAAGGTGTAATACCTCCAATAGCCACTAGGTGCTGGCTCCAAAAAGAGGAATATTTAGTTAGAGCTCATCTCCAATGATTTACAGGTGGTTTACAGCTAATGTTAGTGAAAGTTGTCAAACAATAATCCTGAAGTTGTTACATTATCAACCAATAGTCACAACCATCGTTCACTTACATTTCTTAGTTGTTTGACAAAGATTTCAACAGCCTGGTGCTTTCATTTGACTTCTGTCTCATAACACTGACTCTGTCTACATAGACCCGTTATGAACCACATCACCTAGCTGCTGCAAAAGGTTTTTCAACCAGACATCGTTATCGTACAAAGTGATGTCGAGCAGCTGATAACAGAGTCGCCCGGTCCGAGTGGTGATCAGGACATTGAGGGCAGCAGAGGGATTCAGTGGTTCAGTCCTGACACGGCACTGATTAGTTTCATTGCTTGGTGGAAATCAAGGCGTCTTCAGAAAAATGTGAGGACGTAAAATGAATCCACGCCAATGGTCATTCAGTAGTTAAGCAGCTGTTGTTACGTATGGTGTTCCTGCAAATGTTTCGCAATCAAGGGTCCAGTAAAAGTCCAGAGGGCTTTAAAGTTCAACCAGCTATAGGAAGGTTGAGTTTGTGTTAATGCAGTCACTTTACTTTCATCTGAAGAGGCTTTGTAGTCAAATCTGACCATTTATCAAACAAAGGAAATCAGAACCAACATCCTGCTTCAGACAGAGACCTGTCATCTTCTGCAAATGAGATTAATAAAGTACTGGATCACTTTTACTGTCAGTTTATTAGTGAGCCGCCTCAGTCAGACCGAGGTCACTCACAGATCTGTGCTGCTTCACTGGTTGTTTACTGACCAGCAGCAGCCGAGCTGAAATAAACCCCTGTCCACGGAGACAAACTCCTAGCCCTCATTTAACATTTTATTGTATTAATTTATTTCAAAATATTTTCCTGGGAGATGCAGTCATTTGCCAGGCAGAGGGAACAGATGTATCATGCAGCTGCACTTCATCATGGGTAAGGTGTTCAGGTCATACAGCAACATTAAAATTAATAACAGTATTAAAATCCAAAATGGTAGCCAAAGACACCAGTTGTGCCATTAGCAGTGTTATTTCTTCATACTTAATATGTTTTGGGGTAATTTTAAAATACTGGGGCCATCTTTTAAAATACATTTTGTTTGAATTTCTTAAATTTTCAAAACTTTGATAGTCAGGCATTGAAAGTCTTTCACATTGATTCCCTAAAAATATTAAATTAGTATTCTGACCTTGACCCTTGGGTCTGGTTGGAAGTTGAGTTTATAGTTCTCATTGTTTTTAGGAGTCTATTCACACTGACACTGGTTCATGAAAATAATAATCTTGTAAGGAATTGAAAATATTACAGGTAAGTTAGGCCTGAATAGATTATATCTAAGTTATATCTAAAGTCCAGCCCCCACACTCTCTGTCTGGATGAATCCTGGCCCTTGAACAAACATAGTAGATAACCCCAGACATATCAGCTGAACTAGTAAATGTGATCCAAACAGAGTGGCAGATTGATGATTGACAAGAGAGAAGACCTTTGAGTCAGTCACAGTCTTGGAAAGCATGAACACATGCAGTGATAACCACTGAGTACTATAAGGTCAGTCAAAGATTTACACTGGTTGCATAATATGACATCCTCAAATACCATCTGAAGTATTTGAACTTTATATCTAGTGGTGATATTTGTGTAAAAACTGATCCAAAGACAAATAATAAGCTGCATAAGCTGTAAAATGAATGAAGGAACAAAAGGCACACAATTGCAAGGATAAACAAAGTAGCTAAGCATTTTCTCATTGTATAGGATTCACTCTCTTTTAAGTTAATCTACCGTAAGACATTTGCCACTACCTGATGAAACAGTGCACACTGGCTGGATTTAAAAGCACATTTAAGTATTAATGAGGAATTGTAGTTGTATTTACCGGCAGCATTGAGCCAGAGGTTTTTCTGCAGGGAGAGAGCGAGCTGACGGCTCATCAAATAGGTCGCCATGACAAAACAGCCACAGACAAGGAAAAGTCCGAGAGAGAGGCAGAAACTGCCCTCAGGGTCTAACTTCACCGACCACCTACAGAGAGAGAGAGAAACAGGGAGGAGGTTAATGATACATATCTGTGAAGTGGGCGGGAACCCCCACTCCATACACAACAATACAAGTGTCACTCAAAGCACATTTATTTACTGGTTATTTTAGTCTGTTCAGCTTATTCAGGAGTTCATTTTATCACAGAATGTACAGACATTCAATCTTTTTTTGATAAGAACAAGAGCAAAGGTAGAGGCGCTGAAGAGACTGAAAAACAGTCGCTAGAGCTGGCTGGGTGGGTTGTTCTTGTCCCAGGCAGCTCAGCTTCCACCATGATATGTTAACCCTCACTGCACAGCTTATCGATCAAATTTTAGATCACCACCAATATCCATAAGACTCCAGACTCCAGTCTAATCAATTTATCCATCGGCCGATTTCCACAGATATCTTTTTCGATATGAGGTCAAAGCGTAGTTTGTTCATAGAAAAAGCCTTTAGCTAACTAGCTAACCATGTAATTAGAATATAAACAAACATCTTGGTCTTTTACTCTTCAGTAAAACAAGCCTTTAGCTACTTTTATAAATTGTCAGCTGACTGGAAGCTGATGTGTGTCAGTAAGTAAAACTTTATTTGTGTAGCAGTCTACCGGCATAAATGCACAGAGAGCTTCACAGAAGAAAAAAAAAATAATAATAAAAAGACAAGAACATGCAAACAAGTACACAGACAATCAAAAAAACACAATAAGCTGGGTGAATATTTCTGGAAAAGCTCAGAAATGTAAACTGGGGATTCTCCGTGAAGGGCTTCATAGGTGAGCCCCAGTATCTTGAATTGGATCCGGATGTGCACTGGGAGCCACTGTAGAGAGGCTAGGATGGAGGTGATGTGACAGGATTTCTTTGATCTAATGAGCCGTCTTGCTGCAGCATGTTGGACAAGTTGAAGCTGGACTACAGAAGACTTGTTGAGGCCAATAAACAGAGAATTGCAGTAATCAAGTCATGATGAAATAAACACATGAACAGACATTTCCAGTTCAGACTGTAATATAATATAATGAACCGTAATTTGGCATTGTTTCTAAGGTACAAGAAGCAAGAGTGGGTCAAGGACACTTATCCAAATGCATACACTGATTGACATAAACCCCCAACTTTCTTAGAAACAGGAAAACATTTCCCTTCAGGGACCCCATGTGGTTAGCCACTCTGGAGACAATGTTGTCAACACCTCAGTTTTAGCTGCATTAAGTTGTAAAAAATTGCTTGTCATCCATTGTTCAATGGCAGACAGACACTCATGTAAAGTGGAGAGACCCTCAAGCTTATCAGGTTTGAAGGAGAGATGGAGTTGGCTGTCATCTGCGCAGCAATGGTACAAGATGCCCTTAATAGTATTAACTAGACGGCCTAGGGGGAACATGTAAAAGGCAAAAAGAAATGGAGCCACCACGGAGCCCTGTGGCACACCACATGAGAGGAGGAAAGGTCCAGATATGAAGGCACCAACCCCGACTGAAAAGCTTCTCTCTTTTAGATAATAGGTGAACCAACTAAAGCGTCATTCATGCTTTCAATGTCCACATGTACATGTTGGTGCGCAAAGATCGGCGTGACGTAAATGTCGTCATCCAATACGTCAGCGAGTGCTCGAGCAGACAGGCGCGGAGCCTTCTTCAAGAAATTTTTTTTTAAAAATGTGACCACGTCGCCTCGGTGTGGAGGGTGCGAGCAACTGCGCATGTGTGAAAATCAATACAAGTGAACTGCACTGCGCTTGCGCCGGACGCTGTATTTTGTTTTGTGTTTTCTTGCTCTTCTGTCACACTCTTCTGCCAAAATCGCCAAGCAACATTGCTCCTTTTCTCGTTGTCGTGGGGTCGTCCCCCCACCCCCTTTGTGGAAAGCATGAAAGGCCCTTAAGGCCACTCCTTGTGATGCCCACCCTTTCCCGGAGCCTGTGCAGCATAATGTCATGGTCTGCTGTATAGTAGGCTGCACTGACATCTAGCAGGACCAGGACAGAACATTCACCAGCATCCGAAGACATCAAGATGTCATTAGAGACTCTGAGAAAGGAGACTTTTTCCCTTTGTACACATGTATTGACACTACACTGTTAGTTCAGGATTTGCTTTGTTCCAGTTGTTTCATTTACAAAATGTAATATTTGAAAGGACAGTGCATTTACTCAAATACTGCATGAGCATAATTTAGAGATACTTGTATACTGAACAAAATTATAAACGCAACATGGCATGTTTTCAAGGAAACTTATAACTTCTTTTTCTGGCATAGATATCAATATTTACAGCAACAAAGAGTGATCAATTTCTGACCCATAACAAAGAAAATATGTAAACAATGCACCCGGCAACATGTTCAAAATGGCTTACACCTGGATTACACCTGGGGTTGAACCCTAATTTTCACATCAGTCAATATCTGGTATGTCCCCCGTTGGCATCACGTAGTGCCACACATCTTCATCTCATTGAGTTCATGACATTGTTTATTGTGTCCTGGGGAATGTTTTCCCTCTTGTCTACAACAGCTGTACGCAGCTCCTGGACCGTAGATGGCACTGGTACTCGGTGACGTACACGTCTG
>OOFC01023428.1:0-10000 GCA_900323345.1 Pseudochromis fuscus | reverse complement strand
TCAATCTAAAAAATATGCTATTTTAGACATCGTGCTGTCTCCTCCACACATGACTAATTACTTTAGATATCAAAAGCCCTCCTTGTAAAGAAAGGTTATCCCACAAAGAATCTGTTTTTCAGTATCAAATATTCACCTCGTGTTATTAGGAAGGTTTGAAAAGTCAGTTGCTGTTCTCAGCTTAGATCAACCACTGCTCGTTTTTTGATGCCTTTTCAGATATCGGTGCCTGGGTGTCACAAAACTTCTAACAGCTCAGCCAGGATAAAACTGAAATTTTAAGTTACAGGTTCAAAGGCTCACAGAGAGAAATTGGCAACAAAATTGAATGTTCCTGGACTTATCCCAGCCAAGCAGCCGAGAAACCCTGGTGTCTTTCTCGAGTAAGGTTTCAACTTCAGGGCTCACATGGTGTTTGTCACCAAATCTACTTTTTTTGTGATCTCAGAAATAAAGAGCAGCTATTTCTCTCTTTGAGTTTCCAAATATATTAAGGTCTCTGCTTTTACATCCAGTAGACTATTGTAAAGTTTTCCTATTTGGTCAACCCCAAAGAAGTTATAAATTAGTTAGAATTGATCCACAACTCTGATGCTGAGTAGGACCAAAAGAAGAAAACATATTAATCCTGTTTTAAAGTCCTTTCTTAGGTTGGCTGTCAGCTTCTGTTGTGATTTTACTCTTTCGCATGTCCTGTAAAGACTTCAAAGCATTACACTACTGACATGCTTCCACTATATCAAACAGGACAGTCTCTCAAGTCTTCTGGAGTCTTGCTCCAAAAAGCAGGTCTAAAACTTTTGGTGATACAGACTGCACAACTATGACAGGAAGTATTTATATTTTTTTATACAAACTTAAAATCCACCTTTCCTTAGCTTTCAATTAGAATATTTTAACGACTCTATTGCATTAAAATAAAAAAATTTTCTCTTTTTCTTTTCATTTAAATTTTCTCCTTTAGTTGTCACAGTATTTTCATTTTCTCATTTATAAAGCATTTCACTTTGTACATTTGGACTGTTCTATTATCTGCTTGGCAGTCACCTGAATTGCACTAACCTACATTAATGGCTCCATACAAAAAACATTGATTGACAGTTACAACCTCACTATCACTTTCCACGTGAAATGACAGCACAATGCCATCTCCTAAAATGCTTCGTGTTGTAAAGGAAAAGATTCAATTTCTATTGACAGCTAGTATGATGTTTTATTGATGTGCAAAACAAACAAAAGCCTTTCATCAAGGGGCAGAGGCTAAATTATAGTCTGCAGTTAGTAGTGCACAATGGAAGTTGACAGAGCGTCTCCTAGCAACACAGACTCCGGGCTGTTATTCTCGTTAGAGGGTCAAGGCTTAGATGCTGTTTCCATAAATATGCCAAAAAATGTTTTTTTTTTTTTTCCCCCTCTGAGTTGAAAGAGAGAAAGATCAGAACATTAGGTTTTCTACTGTTCTGGTTCACATTTCTTCAAACATGTTGAGGAAACTTCTCATTTCACTTCTTTTTGAAGTAGTTTATTCAAAATCCAAAGAAAGTATAGAAGTGAAGGTTTATTTTTATTTTTAAAGGGGGATTTGCAGACTTTTTTCTGGCCCCATCCATCCATCTCCTATACCTAAGGTTGGGTACTGAAATTCGGTGCCAAGTAGGAACCGAATTAAATTTTGTGAGTACCGGGTACACATAAAAAAATTATAATTTCGGTTCTGCTTACCGGTTCCTAGATGTGCTCATTTTACACAACGGCTGCAAACGGACTTTAGATATCTGCCAGGACCTGTCTGTTACGTATCTAACATGTATCTGACGTACTGACCTTTTATGGTGACGTGGCCCCAACTTGGCTCCTTCCCAGTGGAAAAACAAACTGGTTCATAGGAGAAACTGGATGTGAACCAACTAACCACCAGCATGGAACTAGCACCCGTTCTTGTTCGGTGGAAAAGGGGTAATGTAAAAAAAAAAAAGAAAAAAGGATTCATTTTAGTAGAGAGCGGCCAACGAGGAAAATGCAACACGTCTGGGAAATTAATATGTTAAATATACATTTGACTTCCTGCTTTTTTGTTTTTGGAATCAAAATAAGAAATCGTTAGGAACTGGAATCAATAAGCAGAACCGAAATGAGAATCAGATTCATAAAAATCCTAACGCTACCCATCCCCACCTATGCCCAAGTATCCAATCAGGTCGCAGGGAGGGCTGGAGCCTATCCCAGCTGCCGGTGGGTGAGAAGTCCTGGATAGACCACCAGTTCATCGCAGTGCCGACACACAAAGACAAACAACCATAGCTCACACATACACCTCAGAATAACACTGAAATGATCAACCTCTGAGATAAAATTAAATTCATACATATGATGAAAAACAAAAGGAAACAGGTGATAAAGGTGCTGCTTGGCCAAAGTTTTCACGTAGCACCACTGTCACTACATAACTAATTTTGAATTATTTTGATGCAATTTTCACCTGAAGCTGTATCTTGGAAACTTGAGCCAATTAACACTCAGGACTTTCTTTATTAGTGATGGTAAAAAATTTTTAGTTTCTGAGGCTTTTTCCTTGTAGACCAGTGTAATCAGTTAACATGCATGTCTCACACAGGCACAGGAAGTGAGGTGACCACCATGCAGCCCTCCTTCTGGCTACTTGACAAATGTAAATTTAATGTCCCCTTTCTTTTAACTCCATTAGCTCTTTAGCTGCAACCAACTGCTTTATATTCAGCAGGGTGATGATAACTGTGTATGTCTGCTGTTTGGTTTGAACCGCAGTGGGTTTTTAAAGATTTCAGGCTAAACGTATAGTCGCTTGCTTTGGCCCCACAAAAGCGGCTATAAGAGCAAACCAAGCTGAAACTCACTATAAAGCTCCATTAAGCTGAATAAAGTTACAGATTCTCACCCTCCTCACATTGTCATATTGCCTTCACGTTGTCGTTTTCTCACGCTGCTACTGTGAAAATAATAGAGCCGCTCTGAGGTAATTATCGTTTGCCGGATGTGCTTCATCTGTTTCAAAACGCTACACATGACAACTCTAAGATGGAGAATCCTCCCCCTCTCAGCGCTTCTCAGCATCCCCTGCACCTTCACCTGACAATCACTGCACCGGCTGCAGCACAAAGCATTCAGTCGTCTGCTGAGGCACTGACCCATATGTCCTTGCTCACTCCTGTCCCTCCCCGCCGGTCTCTGTCTCCTCTCTAAGCCATAATTTCTTGCACAGCGCTAACTTGGATATGCCCACAGGCGAGTCTGGTCAATGTTCCCACTCATACGACGCTCATCAGTGTTCTGGTGTGTTTCCGCAGCAAACCACCCCAGCCTGGCAATTCACTGACCTTTATATCCTGTCTCTCCCCCCATCAGGCAAAATGGGTTCTCATTAATAGTTCATGGCTCCTTCTTTCACCCTGTTTGTTACATTGATTCACCTCCTTTTTTCCTTTTCTTATTCTTCTCTTTTTCAGGTAGCTGCCCCGGCGCCGTGCACTCATTTACACCAGAGTCTCTCTATTAACCTTGGGAGGAGCCTCGTGTTCGCTCAGTCGCCCTTCGTCTTTCTTTCTCAAGCCATTCCTCTCTCTCGCTTTGTACCTCTCATTTGGGTTTCTTGCTCTTTTGGTCTCCCTCACCATCTCTCCACTGCCTCCTCCATCCTATCTACCACTTTAAAATTTTTTTTTTTTTATTTCTCACTTTTATCTTGTCTTTCAGAGCTCGCTTTCTCTTTCCGGCAATATTTGAGCAGTCTGAAAGCAGGTAATAGACTAGTGGTAAAACAAAAAAGAGAGCCTACAGGGCAAGAGCTTTATGAGGCGCAAAAATGAAGGTGAAAAAAAAAAAAAAGACAGGTTGATTCTGGGTTATTATTTCAATGCCTCAAAGGTAATGCAAAGGACGGAAAATCAATCAATTGAAGCTTTAAGTAGGCGTACTAAACGAAAACAAGATGTTATGTTCGTCACTGACATAAAATCAAACTGTAGTGCTCATACAAACATTTTAATATCAACCTGGATCTCCGCAGTGTGTGTGTGGGGGTGTTTTGATCTAGAGTGAAATTGACTTGCAACCAGGAATAATGGTTCAGCAGAGGAAGAGCGTTATTGGTTTTCTCTTCCAGAATAGTGATAAAAGGACAATGTGCACTGATCCTGTGATGCTGAAATTGGGGTTTCTTGACAGGCAGTTAATGTTCTGCAATATTTTGACTCAGTAATGGCAGGGACATTATTAGACTGTTTGAATGTCTGTGAAAAGATGCTGTCAGAGCTCACTGAGACTTACAGTAATGGATGCAAGCAGGAGAAGCTACATCGTCTTTTTTACTTTCATTTTGACATGTTTTCACAAAGAAGAAATTAAACACCGGTAATTATGACCACGCAGTCCATCCCTGTGCTTCATCTTGTCATGTGAATTAATCAGGACCACAAACACTAATTCAAATCACACTCCCAATACCTGGCCTTGACTCTATTGATACCAAATAATCGATTTGTTTACACTTAGGAAGCTACTTTCCAATCAATCCCTGAATTATTTCTGTTTCCCGCCTCTTGCAGGGAGTGGATTTTGAGGTTGTTGGGTCCACTTCAAGTGTTTGGCTGCCCTCTGCACTGTTTTTTTATTTATTTATTTTTTAACCATAATATATTTCCAAGAGGATGTTGCTGATCGTGCACCTTTTTCGCAGCGCTGCCTTGTTTTACATTCATCCCTTTCCACCTGGGACGTTCATTTGAGAAAACTCCTGGAGTCTTGGCAAAGGAGTAGCTGTAATGGGTTTATCCAGCATTAAGTGCCTTGCTCAAGGGCACTTCAATGGGAAATATGTGTTAGGGGAAGAGCTGCAAGGAGGTACAGGCAATGTAGGTTGGCAATGATCGTTGCTTTGTTCATATTTCCCCCCATTCAGGACGTCATTTGAATAATTTAGAAGGACAGATGCAAAACAGTTTGTCCTGATTATTTGGGTAATCGTTTCATGTGGCACACACTAATGATATGCATCACTTTGTTTATGTTGTGCATCTCCAAATAGGAGAAATGTAATGTAAGGGTTCAGTAGATGGACTCTTATTGGTTCTCCCATTATTCTGCAGTCAGGAGCTAATACAGCAACAGTCCAATGTGTCCTTGCAGAAGCAGTAAGAGCATAATAATACTAATAATGCACTTATCCACTCACAGACACAAAAATGGAAATCAAACTACAAAACAAGGTGCTAGTTAACATCATGCACAAATTAGGGTTCAGTGTCTTGCACGAGGACATTTTGACATGTGGATGAACCCACTCTACCAACTGACCCACAGCCCTGTAAACATATTGTAGTTGTACTTTCTCCTTTTGCTGTTTTATCTTCTGTGAATGACTTGGATTTGTTGCTGTTTTGTTTCATGATAATTACCAGATCCAAGTAGGGTTTTTATTTTGGATGGGTGTCTTCACAAGGGTCATAGCAACAGAGGACCAGTGGGGGCAGCAAAACATCACTACTGCGTCTAAAAGCCTGAGAAGAAGAAACAGGAAGCAGTACACAAACCATCATCTGTGGAATAAACTGAAAACAGTGAAAAGTTTTGGGTCCTCGGGTAAAAAGTGCTATTTCACAACTAGAGGGCAACAGCATTAACGGTGATTTGACAGACTATAGTCCCAGTTCAGCTGGAAAAGAAATAAAAACCCATTATACTTGTATTGATAGGAGTTGAAGGTAATAAGCTAATTTACAGCAGGGCTCCCCAACCTTTTTTGCACCACGGACCGGTTTAATGTCGGCGTTATTTTCACAAGGTGTTGCAGATAAATACCGCAAAAATAAAATAACGCGACTGCCATAAAAACAAGTGTTTCCCCTTTGAAAAGAAGCTCTCCAAAGACGTTTGTTTTTAACTTACTTTCGCTAGTTTGCAGGTTTATTTTTTGGGTAACGTATCTGATACCTGGGTTGGGATTAGATCCATGATACGTTGTATCACGTGACCGAGACAAGCGCATTGATGTGTCAAGTGGCACAGGAGAATGTCCGGTCGTTTTTCAAAATAAAACATCTTTCAGACTCTAATAATCAATACAACAGAAATTACATAAATGATTTATTCTTTCTGTGTGGCCCAATAGCAAAGGCCTTATGGACCTACTGACTTACACGACTGTTTTGGGGGTTTTGTGTCTTTTTTTTGTACTTCAATGGCAAGGGTCCAGAATTGTAATTTGTTTAATGGCTCTTCGTTACTTATTTTGACTAAGAAAATCTGACCTCCATGTATAAATGTTCAATTTATATCACACATTGAGCCCATGTATTTGTATATGTATGTTCATGTTACATTTTACAGCCTTACGTGATATTTTACAGCCTGAATTGTATTTATAGTTAATAAGATTAAAAAGATAGATTTTAAATTGACTGTAATAGATTGTGTAACAACAGTCAGTGCACCAGACCTGAGACCTGCAACAGTGAGCGTTAAGGCTTCCCACTGAAAACTGTTTAGATGTATTAAGTGTAGGTGTAAAAAAAAAAAGTGTCTTTTTATCTGCCATTTGTGTTCTGCAATCACAAAATGTCCCTGTAGCACAATACTTCACTCGCTGAAATAAGACATTTGGGGTTTATCAGTAGGAGAAAAAAACCTCAAGAAAGTGTCTCTGAGACCTTCCTTAATTTACAGTTTACTCTCTGCCTGTGTGTTCAGCACAGTCTACAATATTACTGGATTTAATGAAAACGTCAACATTAGTTTTTCACTTGGTGTGGTTTCTTTTACAGCGAGCCGATATACTATTCTGGCTCAGTGATCTGTCCAGAGGCTCCAGCTACAGGGAGGAGAAAATACAGAGGCTGAGCTTTAACTTCTACTAACTTCACACAGCCAGTACTTATAAGATTTCAATACAACACTATAGCATGTAGCATTTATGCTGTTGAAATAAGTTGCATTTAATACTTGACTGACACATAATTATTGCAGAAAAATGACTGAACAGGTCTTGATGATTTTTTTCTTTTTTTTGTTGGAGAGACAGGGTATTACCAATGATTAAATTATAAGTAAAATTAGATTATTGGATCCTCCCTTCAGTCTATCATACAGCTGGATTATACCTCAGCAGAGGTTTGTATTTTTCTACTCCTTCAGGTACTTTAAGTTACATTACCAGTAAATTTCAGGACATGATGGATCAGTCCAAGATGAGATAAACTGAGTTTTCACACATGGACTGCAGCGCATTATTTCCACATTTAGTAGGTGAAAGGATTATTCAGTTCTCAGTAGCTTGTACCTCTGACCTCCAGCCTGGTCCTGCATTTCAATGAACACAGAAGTAACTACGTCCATGCTGATGTGAGCGTTTTTGTTCTGTGTATAACTTTTTTATTTAGGCCTCGAGCACATGTTAGCAAACAATATTTGACAGTAACTACAATTTTCTTGTAAATATACCTTCAAAGGTAATATTAAAATGTAGTGTGATACACATGCATTAACTAATTAAAGAGCAGTGAGAGAAAGTGGACCAGGTTGGTTATTTTTAGGTAGAGTAAATCAGTTAGTTTGTCGTGTTCAGACTATATGTTCTGTCCCATAGAGACCCGAGTAAAACGTAGAATTCAAAGGCATTTCTCACACCACAGAATTACTGACACCAAGTTAATTGTTTTGCAATTGTTAATTGCTTTTTCAATCTGATAGATTGCTATTTGAACATGATGAATGGATGGAAGGGGAATTTTAATGAAATTGGTCACTCATTTTGGAAACTGGCTGGCGTACAAGCTCCGTGCTGGAAAAGATCGCCTCCTATCAAATGGCTTGAATCATCATTTGTCTTAGGAAGCCAACATACCGTCTCAGTTTCTGCATTTTTTTTAATTATCTAAAAACTCAAATAGTGGCACAATGCAAAATACAAAGACCCATCACATTTTTACTCAGATAGTGCAGAAACAGGAGATGAAAATGTCCAAATTTTGTCTGTTTATTAGACTAAAATAAAAATATGAGGTGGGACTGACAAGTCAATCAATCAGTGCTGCATGGCTGAACAGGCAGAGGATAAAGAAGATGTAAATATGACAAAAATACAGTAAATATGACACAAACACAGTATATATAAAGATGGATCTCTCACTGACTAAACAACACTTTCCTGAAAACATATGAAACACTGATTTCCTTCTTATTGAAGGCCCTCTGGGGATAGTTTTTGTAGTTCATGTTAATAATGACATCATGTTCCTCAATATGTTGAGATGTTGTGAAGCAGCAGTGGCGTCAAAACAAACAGACTGACGAGATGATGGACGCTCACATGACAGCCGCCAGGTTAGTCAAAGATATTCAAAGGAGAGCGCTCAGTGAAATTATCACCCAGACTGTTTACTACACAGTTGACTTTCGATGTACAGTACTGTGCATGTGTGCCCACACAATGAGTCTGTACAACAACATCTGTGGTGATCTCACTTTATATTTTCCCTTTGAATGAAGTGGTTTAGATCATTTGTCTCAACTGTTGGTTTGTTTACAGCCTGTGATCTGATTGATTGTGTAATTGCAGTGTTATTCATTGCTGATAAAAAAAAAAAAAAGCCCAAAATTGCTAAAATAAAACCAAAGTTGTCATAAAGTAAAAGCAGTTTTCTCTGCATCAGTTCATGCTGTTTCAAAGATGGCTTCAGTGTAAGCCACAAAGATTCCCTCTCTTCCTCAGACATGTTTTGGGAAAGGATGCGAGTATTGCCAAGACATATTAGAAATGTTGTGATATTCTATATAATAAAAACACACTGTGATTACTGTCTAGCATCTGGACTGAAAAGAGAGGAGTAGCTACATGAGGAGCTACTGGTGCTGATGCTGATGATGCAGACAAACCCTGAGAACAATGCAATGCACTGCAGAGTTTTACTGTGAGTATTTGTCCTTGCATGCACCCATAGGCACGCAAAAAAAAAAAAAATGACTTGGTGATGGACAAAAACACTGAGAGGCACACACACACTATACTGAGGTGTTAAAAGACCCAGTCAAACCCCCCTAGGATCATCCAGATGAACCAAAATTCACCCAATCCCTCACTTGCCACCTCTGTTATCACCCAATCAATAAACTCAGGCCCTCATTCAATTTGACAAGCATCTACATGGGGAGAAAGGCAATCGCTTATCACCGGCAGGTATATGATATTGACCGGGAGGAGATAAGGCTTAGCCTATCCAATCATGCAGGGGAGATTGGGCCGGTGAGGTTTAGGGCTGGAGCCGATCCAGAGTGTCTGCACAGCCACTCGAGCAAAAGGCTGCAATAATGAAGAGCGCCGAGGAGCTGAGGAGCAAACAAACAGACAAATTTGTCCTTCCTATTACGAGGAACGTGTGATGGAGAGTGAGAAGAAGTGCCCGGGTGTATTTTCTGTGAGTGAGAGAGTTAGAAAGACAATGGAGGACGGGGAAATGAGATGGCTCTTTTGTAGATGTGACTTCTAATCATTAAAATGATTGTTTTTTGTGTCATTTAAATGCTGTGTGAGTCTGTACGAGCAGTTTGAAACAATAGGACCCTGATACTTACAAATACACACAAGATTATTTAATTCAGTGTCTGCAATTTTAGTTTATTTGTACACTGTGATTAAGGTCAGGGAAATGTCATTGTTAGGAGGAGGAGAGGAGGAGGAGGAGGAGAAGGAGGAGAAGAAGGTAAAGGACAAGGAGAAAAAGGTGAAGAAGAAGGTGGAGAAGAAGAAGATGAAGGAGGAGGAGGAGAAGGAGGAGGTGGTGAAGGAGAAGATGGACAAGAAAAAGGTGAAGAAGGAGGAGAAGGTGAAGAAGGAGGAGGAGGAGGAGAAGGAGGAGAAGAAGGTGAAGAAGGAGGAGGAGGTGAAGGAGAAGAAGGAGGAGAAGAAGGTGAAGAAGGAGGAGGAGGAGAAGGTGAAGGAGAGGAGGAGAAGGGGAAGGAGGAGGAGGAGGAG
>OOFC01023426.1:13413-35509 GCA_900323345.1 Pseudochromis fuscus | reverse complement strand
AAGAGAGAGAGAGAGGAGCAGCAGGACAACAAGGTGGACAGAGAGGAGGAGCAGCAGGACAACAAGGTGGAGGAGAGAGAGGAGGAGCAGGACAACAAGGTGGACAGAGAGGAGGAGCAGCAGGACAACAAGGTGGAGGAGAGAGAGGAGGAGCAGGACAACAAGGTGGAGGAGAGAGGAGGAGCAGGACAACAAGGTGGAGGAGAGAGGAGGAGCAGCAGGACAACAAGGTGGAGGAGAGAGGAGGAGCAGGACAACAAGGTGGAGGAGAGAGGAGGAGCAGCAGGACAACAAGGTGGAGGAGAGAGAGGAGGAGCAGGATGACAAGGTGGAGGAGAGGAGGAGCAGGACAACAAGGTGGAGGAGAGAGAGGAGGAGCAGCAGGATGACAAAGGCCATCCACCAAATTGGCTACTGCACTTATTGTAAAGCAGGAGGAGAGGCCCTTTCTATTCATGACATTTTGTATCTGTCATGATTTGAAGCTGTTAAGAAAATATCTAGGCCTCAAAAATATTTAGTTTTGTGTTTTTCCCAACCTGCAAACAGGGCTGAGAATATCTGTATCTGTGATATTTTCCACCTGTTCACATCTTCCACCTCCCGAGGTGTCGACTGGCCAAACAGTCAGGATTATGTACTGCAGTATTTTCCTCTCTCTCTCTCTCTGGCAGCAGTCAGACGGTTACAGTGTTGATGCTTTCAGCTCTTTTCAGCTCCCGCTTCAGCACATTTTCAGTTTCCACTTTAACTCCCGGAGATCAAACCTTCAAAGTGTTTTGGCATCGGCGAATCAAACCAGACTCGAGAATGTGTGAATATAGCTATTTTAAAAAATCTGACTTTCTACAGTGCATGAGGACTCTTCCTCCCCTTGTAAAGGTGAACAATTTCACAGCTGTGTGAAGTGACTGGGTCGAGCATTTTATTTTGTATTCTGGGAGAAACCACAATTACCTACCTGTAGTAAGTGTGACTATAGAGGCACTTCCACCAAGTCGATGCATTAAACAGCCATTTTATTCTGGACACGGAGATCAAAGTACATCTTCTGATCTGAACTCTTACAACTGGAGAGGACAGAAATAGATTAATTTATTCAACAGATTTTGCTGTATTTTTAAACAAAATCATTAATAACAAAAACATATTTCAATTTTACCTTCATATTATTTATTTATTCTGCTTTTATTTTGTAAAAAAATCCTTTTCCACATCAAACTACTTGATATTTTGTATTATTTTACAGATTTTTATTTTTTTTTGCATCCCAGCTGCTGGGATATAACATTTTTCTTTTTTTTTTTTTTTTTTTTTTTTACAGCGTGCAGAGGGGACTAACACACTGTTTTAATTTGGGTTCACCACAGTGCAGTTCAGGTCAGTGGTAGTTTACAGAGGCTGATTATGCAAGTTGATAGATAATCTAATGGGGTCAGATAAGAAGTCTGGCTAGAGTCCAGAATGCAGTGATAAGAGCTCCCCACCACTACTGCTCACAAAACACCATGACGCTAATAAGTCAGAACCAGGAGACTTTCCACTGGCTGTAGCTTTGACTGTTGTGCAGTGTTTTAATCATACACACACATACACACACACACACACACACACACACACACACCTGATCCCCAAGAGCTAAACCTGGACTTAACCTGACCCGTAAAATCAAGTTATGACTTTCAAACATCCTCTGAAGTTGTGAACCACTCCAAACGTCCTCCACAAGCTGTAATCACTTGTTCTGGTTTCTGTCTGCGGCACGGTCAGTCCTGCTGAGCTCTGCAACTATTCCACTTCCTTCCTGTCCGCGGTTACCATGGTAACAGTTATGGAGAACTCCGTTATCATCAGATGGATCGGGCTGCAAAAAATTATTTTTATCTCCACTTCCCCATCTCTCTGCCTCATGCAGCCAGGGGACTGTGTGTCCTCGCAGGCTTCACGCTGCAGCTGGAGTGTGCAGCCGTTTCCAGGAATGTGAGAGGAGTTAAAACGAGATAATACAATCAGACGATCGCCGCTTCTGAAAAAAAAAAGTGTAAATATTTATTGGAGCACCTGATACGGACAAATAAACAGAAACATACACAGAGCGGAAGATGAACATTGGAGTGTCGGCTCTAACACAACAACCACGTTTTCTCAGAGTGATGAATCAGCTTCATCGTTGTGGCCAGTAAAACTCATCTTTCGTAGCTATATCTGTAGTTTACATGCTTCTGTTTTATTGAATGAGAATAAGCAACTGTTTTATGTGTAAAAAAAACCCCACAAAAAACACCCATTTAAATTCTTAAATTATTCGTCTCACTGTCACCAAACTACATGAGAAGATAAAACCAACCATGACCTGATCCCTCTTGAAAGTATTACCTAATATACATATGTTTTCTTCTGTACCCACCATTTTTAATACAAAAACCAACAAAAAATACACATGAATGAGCCGCACTGGTTCTCATGTTCCTTTATTTCCATGAACACAAGCACAGCAGTTCATTTTGGGTCAATCCCACGTTCAGCAAAAGAGGTGTATGTGCACATGCTGCACTATATTTAGGTCAGGTGCAGGACAAAAAAAAGTCAGTGAAGGAAAGAAGTGGAGAGTCTGCACACTGACTTTCAGCTTACACATTGGACTTATTGGACTAAGAAAAATACTAAATAAAAAAAATTACGAGGCAGGTCTTACCTGATGAAGGGGTCGAAACATTTCCTCTGTCGAGTCCAGTACATTTTAGGGAGCTGTAATTTAGTGTGCACTCATTTTTCAATATACAAGGCCCATGCATGTTAGAAATGTCACTGAGTCTCTGAGCTATGTGCTTGACTTTGATCTAATTGTGGGATCTATTATCAGCTCTAAGAATTATATACATTTAACCCAGACGTATACTGTGCATCATGTTAATCTGGGTGTATTTGGTAAAGCCTGTAGCAGTGTATTTTAATCATTTTTATTCTGTTTCCTCTCAAAACGACATGGGTATTGACCATATGCATGGTCAAAATACAGCTGGGAAGATTACAACATAAACTAATAATTAATGGCATTGTTTGAAAATTAAAAGTTTGTATAACTAAGATATAACGAAGGGATTGGGATTACTCGCTGTCACCATCGAAGAGTCGCTGTCCTCCGAGTCATTTTTCCTGAGGTCCAGACAAAAACCCAAAGGTGAGCGTGCCTTTGCTGTAACAGCTCCTCTGAGTGTGAAACAGCTTCCACATCAGGACCTCCCAAACACTAGACAACTTCAAAACCCATTTAAAAACCCATTTTCATTCTTTAGCTTTAATACCAGACTGAGTGTGACACCTTTGATCTTAACTTTGTTATTTTTGATTCATTTTGCTTATTTTCCTTGTGCACCATCACTGTTTTATTGTTGCCTTACTATTATAACTGTACAGCCTTTTGGACAAATAAACCTGTCAAAAAGGGCTGTGCTCTATATATAAACCTGACTTGACTTTCTGGCATCTTACACACTTGTAGAAATTCAGCCTTGAGTCCACGTGATGTCATCATCATGGCAGCCCTGTAGTGGCATTAGGACAGCTATACAAAGCTACACAACTTCATCACAAGTAGTGAAATATGCCTGAAATGTTTCTTATGGACTCTCCATAATACAGGCTATCGACTTATGCATGTATTAACATTTTCTATTAATTTAACATCTATTAGAAATGTGGAAAAACAACTCGTTTCTAAGAATCAATACATGTGTGGCATGTTTCAATAAGACTTGGTGAATAAAATTAATATTAATGTCTTCCAAATAACACTGAATGTTTCAATGAAAAACTAAAAACTGTATTAGAAACAATAGAAACTACTGTACAAAGAGACACGTCCAGAATCCAACACGCTGCACGAGGCTGGACCAAACTGAACAGAAACTTTGGTTTTTACGTAATGGAAATGTTGAGGATTAGAGCTGCACTTCTCACTGATATTTGATCTGAATACAAATGAAGCTGTTATTTCAGAGGTGGAGATCATCCCGATGCAGAGTCTCATCTCTGAGAGTGTCTGGTGCCTGTCTCACATCCGGCAGTCATTTTTAATCCGACCGTTTGTCCCGGAGGAGCAGCCCGGGTGAAAGAGGAGCTCCGAGACAGTCTGAGGCCAGCAAGGTGCTCCTGAGACGATCAGGCAATTTAAAGGAGTCAACGTGCTAATGGCCTGCTAATCCGACTCTGGGGAGCACACGGCTGCGTTTCATTCATCATTTATGAAAGCCAGAGAGGGGATCATGTCTAATCACTGATTATTTTATGGGTGCATATTACCTGTGTGCTGAAAAGTCACTGGAAATATCTTGAAACTAAACGAGAGGATTAATATGAATGGACATAAATAAGTGATGGGATGTACATTTACAGAGGGGGGTTTGGGCCCTGAAGTCCAAACAATTCAGGAGAAGCTGATTCTTATTATTATATTTTAAATTTTGCACTTGACAATATAAACATTAAAAAAAAGCTGTGTATATGTCAGAATCAGTCTGTAACAGCAAACTTCACAAAACCCAGATATTGCACCAGGATGTATGAGATAGCAGATAAAAGTCAGCTTGAAGTTCACTTGCAACGAGCTACTCACAAGGCAGGTAAACAAACAAAGGGATCAAGCGAGGGGCATGTTTTAGGCAGGCAGGCAGGGAGAGAGAGGAGGGGCAGTCCAAACAAACAGGATAAGGACACTGACAATCCAGCAAAGATGTACACGTGGAGGGCTGGTGTAGGAAGTGGTCAGGTGACTGGAAACAGGTGTGTAGGAAGCCGGGGGAAGATCAGGTGATGTGTACTGGCGGGAAGGCAGGAAAGGAGTGGGCGAGTTGGATATGACAAGCCAGTTAGACACAAGCAGAGCAGAATGACAGGATGACTCAATGAGTAAGAAATAACCTGCTCTACTTTGTCTGATTTGGTCCGATGATGAAAAGTTTCTCATATTTGGGCAAAATACCATCACTCTGCCAAACTCTCACAGTACTGTAAAGAGTTTATTCACTTTTAGACAGTAGCATAAAAACATAGTAATGTCGTAACTTTTAATGAAAAATGGCGAAAGTAATCCAATTACATTTTGTGGAGAGTTACAAACTAACACTGCACATCACAAATTACAACACTGACCTTCATGCTTCTATGTTTTATTTCTTATTGTTGCCATTAGATTTTCATTGGACAGCTGTTCCTGTTATTTTGTCCGCTTCAATGACAAAAACATGTATTTGCCATCATTCCCCAAATTGGCTTATATTTCATTAATCCATGAAAGCTCAATAAAACATCTCATTTTCATATTTCCTGACACACAACATGCAAGCTTATTATCGTAATCTCTCTCCTGGAAAACTTGGTGAGTGTTTACCACACACAGCTTGTGCAGTCTGGACTGTGGTCACGTAGTGTGTTAATCACCTGCTGCTGTTACTCTTTAACTTGCGAGCGGATGTGCGGCGCAGTTTGTCAGCCTGCCGAGCACCTGACCCTCACCCCGTGTAAGTCATGTTACACCGGATCAGGGGGAGGAGGGTGGGGGGGTGAGAGAGGGAGAAATGGATATCAGCAGGAAGAAACTGAGAAAGAAAGAAGAGGATTAGGAGATGACTTAGTGAGACAGAAATGAGGAAAGATGAAGAGGATGAAGGGGAAGAATGGACTGCATGAGAACAGGATCATCTCATCCTTGAATTATGCTTGAACTTGGAAAGATGTTTCAGAGAGTAATAGGTCTCAGGAAAGCAAAAGAGTGCAACAATACACTTATTTAAGAGTCTAAAATCTGAAATAACTAAAAAAAACGAGTAATGTAAAAACATGATGACCAAATAAATAAAAAATATTGAGTTAATTATGAAAAAAGCAGTGAAGTTGAAAAGCTGGAGTCACTACAAAGCATACTTCTGACCTTGAAAGTGATGAGATGTATATTTACCATCAAGAGCATTAAATAAACACCGCACCATGGCCTCTTGGGTAATGCCACCGGCGGCAAACAGATAAGAAGAGACTGAAAATGTTTGCTCACCAAGGACAGGGTCAAAGTCAAACAGTCACAGAGGCACATGTGGCGGCTCACGCACACATACAGACGGTGTGAAGACAGCGGCTGAGTTCAAAGTGTTTGACTCTGTTTGTCCTCAGTTAATCTATTCAACATGTTTGATTCCCACAGTGACACCTATACATTCATGCAGTGCTTCCTCTGTGTCTGTGTTTGAGGTGATGTCAGTGATTTGTTCAGACTTTGTTCAGGTGTGTGCTTACTCAGCTACAGGAAGTGTAGCCGCTGACACAGGTGACGTGAGGAGATGTGTTTTCTTTAGGTCCCACTGACCTGCAGGAGGACACCTTATCAACGTTTTACTGTCTCACAGTTTGAAAGTTGATTGAGATTAAGCTGAATTTCAAAAGTGTTTGCTCTAATGTAGAAAATGTACATGATGCAGTGCTTTCTAGGCTTTTTAAGCTTTGTGACTTATGTGTATCTGCAAAAGTCTTTTGGTGTTTGGTCCACACGGAGCCGAATACATCATTTGTTTTCTCCCAGAGTGAAAAAATCTGAAAACTCCATCCTTGTGTTTCTGTGTGTACACCTCACACACGTCGTCTCTGAAACGATGACACCACGGCTCCACCTCCCTCTTAACCCTCATGCACTACCCCACCAACAGCAGCATTTTGAAACCAAGACATCAACATTTGAACATCGCCATGTTGGTTGTTTGGAGCCAGAAGTGACCATATTTGGATTTAACTGAAGGAGTGAGGAGGCGGGTCTAACCTTTAAACCCAAGATCAATGCCCAATGTGTATGAGACTGGACCTCAGTGCTGCTCTCATTGGAGACCAGGTTTGTCGATTCTGCTAACCCCACCCCTCACTCCTTCCTTCAAATCCAAATATGGTCACTTCTGGCTCCAAACAACCAACATGGTGACGTTCAAATGTTGATCTCTTGGCTTCAAAACAGCAGTCCACAAACCAATGGGTGATGTCCCGCTTGCTTTGTCCACTTGTACATACAGTGTACGTGCAGAAGCTACAGAGTATGTTTTTGTGTTTTTAGTTTATTTCCGTGGCAGCATTACAGCGCCACATACAGGCCTGGCATATATACAGTACTACAGTGTTTTCACCAGTTTCATGTGGACACACATATCTTGAGACGATGCAGTGTATGGATAAGACCTGAATCCTGCAAATTTGTAACAGACACACTGACAAGTTTGATTATCTGTTGATGGAGATAACAGTGAAGATACAGGTATTTGTTTTTCTTAACAATTGATAATTTAAGGGTAAAGATAAATAACTTATTGCACTCAAAGGAGGAAAATAAAGGCTAATCTCCAAAGCTGTGGTTAGACACAAAGCGAAGCAAATTTCTCTCATGTGCAATTCCTTTTAACACAAGTTGAAAACATTTTAACTTGAGCAAAAGATTTGTTTCATGTCGTGTTGCAAAAAACTATCTGCGATGAGATTTCCAGTCATCACCAGGGAGCAGACATGAAGGACTAGCTCATCATCTGTGGCTGTTCAGAGTTTTATCACACAAACTTGACTCTATACCAGGATAAAACTGAGACCTAGAGGGCTTTACACACCATTTGGCTCCTACTCCTATTGGCTGTTCACTAGCAAAGAAGTGCAGTGGTCGTATCTGGTGTGAACTCAGATTTAGTCTTAAACTATTTTCACAATAAAACAGAAAAATTTGCAAACATATTCGTCACTCAGGTTCAGCCCTCAATGAAAACTAAAATAACATTTCTCTCATCACTCTAAAACACAGTTTGTGCTGTAGCTGTGCTGTCACACCTCAGGTTGTTCCACAGCAAATCTGTCACTTTGTGATGGTGCACGTCAAGTATCAATGATATGATGCTGCTGTAATCATGTCATGGCAATGAAATCATGATTTGGTTACAAGACACTGTCCAGCGTTTTACCAGAAGTTGGCTGTGATGCAGTTTTTTAGTTTGTCACCTGAAGAGAGAACAACCAAGAAGAAAAAGAAGAGATACAGTTATTTTGACAGTGTTCACATGTGTAACTGTGGACAGAGGTCTGTAGTTGAATCACCTGAAAACAAAAAACAGTGTGAGCTCTCACCTTGTCTTCACCTGTTGACAGGTGATAACAACCTCAGTGGTCTGAGTAACAAACCAGGGCAACAGTGTTTAAACCACAGACTGTACTAGAATCTGCTTTGGACACATTTCTGAGACCCGGTTTCTTCGTCCATCTATAAACAGTCTGTAGCTTAAACTGAGAGCTGGGAGTTTCACATACACATATACACTCTCCTCTCTCTGTCTGAGACTTGCTAATCATTTAAACACAAACAGCACATCCTAAAAATTACTGGAGAAGACACAGATGAGTCATACATGAACACTCAGTAGCAGCACCTTAAAAACACCTCACCTGTTTTTCATGATGTTTCAGCAGGAGAATTCAAACTTTATTGGACTGACAACATGACGACAATCACGACAGAAGTACATTTAAGGAACGCAACACAAGTACTGAAACTGAAACGTGTCTGCTCTCCTGATGTGTTTCCATTTTACAGGTATGCAGGCCTCAACATGATGAAACACGAACATCCCTCCCTCCTCTCCCCTCATCCTCCCCTCATCCTCCCTCCCTCCACTTCCGCTCCCTCCCAGATTCCCCTCTCATTGTGCTCTTGAAGTGGTGCGTTGTTGGAGAGAGTGCTGCACTGCTTCTTTATATAACTGTGAAAGACAGCTGAGAGTGTACAGTGCATTAGTACAGTACCACTCACAGTGGGAGGGCAGTGCTTGCCTAAGTACTGCAGCAGCGGCAGCAGCCATAGCAGCTATTTACTGTAATTATTTGAGCCCATTAAAGGAGCCGGCAACAGAGGAGCTTTTTGTGAAATTATCAAGACCTGAGCTCCTCGGTTCGTCACTGTCAGGACTGTGGCAGATGTAATTTATTTGTGAGAGTTTCAGGTCCGTCAATCACACAGAGCAGACGAGCAGAGTCTCATTAAAAGAAGATGGAAGCGAGGCCATTACTGACATAGGTCTGTGCTGCATTCAGGCGAGACACAATCCCACATCAGCCAAAGTTTTGAGTTAAAGCTGTTGTTTTTAGACGTTTACTGACACTGACTGAAAAATACTGGCACTGAAATAATGTGGTAACTGATACTTTCACACAGACATATTTTTGGGTGTGTTGCCACCTGCAGCTTCTCTAAAAGAGGAAGTGTCAAGATAAAAATTGTTTCTGCTGTGACCCTTCGTTCACACTGATCATGTCAGAAACACCTCGTGCAGATCAACCACACTGGCTGAAGCAGTCTCACTATCAGCAATATTTGCTGTGTAAACTCCTTTTTTTCTTTAACTCTAGAGGTACAGAGCACAAAGCTGCATTTTAACTGATATGAAGAGAGCTGCTTTTTTCTGCTGCATTTATTTATTTTGTACTTAGAAATTGCCATTGCATTTTCTACAACACATTTATATTTACAATGGGCAGTTTAAAAGTCTTATTTCCACCTCCACGCAATCTTCTTCTTTGTGAAAACCCAGTGCCCACATTACTTTTTTTCACAGATGTTTTATTTTTATTTTGACATCACTTGAGGTCATTTATCACAGTGGTCCCCTGCCACCGGGCTGCAGACCGGTACCGGTCGGTGAGGCATTTGTTACACAGGAACAATAAATAATTTATATCATTTCCATTGTATTGACTATTAGAGCCTGAACGACGTCTTATTTTGAAAAATGACCGGATTCTCTCCGACTTTACCTTCGGCTGTGTTTCTTGACATGTCAATACGCTTGTCTTGGTCACATGATGCGACGTATCAGATACGTTACCCAAAAAATAAGCTGGCAAACTAGCAAAAATGAGTAAAAAACAAATATCTATGGAGAGCTTCTTTGCAAAGGGGAAAAGGATAACTTAACCCTTTTACCCTGAACATTTAGCTGCTGACAGAAAGTGACATGTGTCAATCAAATCACTGTAATTCCTCGGCCATTTGCGCTAGCAACCTGATTCCAGCTGATTCTGAAAGCCGACAAACGGAGCTTCCATACACTACCGTAATGTAGGTAATATGTACGTCACGGCATGACTCCATTCCCCTGCATTACTGTTGCAATGTATGTAATATATACGGACCGCTCCACTTGTCGGCTTTCAGAATCAGCTGGAATCACGCCGCTGGCCGAGGAATTACAGTAAACTGGTTTATGCTAGTCACTCTGTGTCGCCGAGGATACGCTCGGTGTTAGAGGTTTAATTTTTATGCCGGTCGTGTTATTTTATTTTTGCTGCTTTTATCCGCCACATCTTGAAGGCCGGGCTGCGAAAATAATGCTTACATTACACCGGTCCGTGGTGCAACAAAAGGTTGGAGACCCCTGGTTAATCAGATTTCATAGAGTTCCAGTTGGAACCACACAACCTGTAAACATCCTCTCACTGTGTAAAATCTGTATAGTTTGCCTTTAAGGATCTGGGCTGTACGTCTAAATGTGAAAGCTGAGCCTGCCATGAGTACCAGTGTTCTCTTATTTCAACCATTATTCAGTGTTAGTTTGTCAGGCTAATGCTGTCACTGTGTTTACTCACCTGAAGCACAAAACAAACATGCAGGTACATTTCCTAATAATTTACTTTTGATAACTAAAAAGCACTCAGAGCCTCCGAGGAGGCATAATCCAGCTGTACTGATGCAATAGACTGAACACTGTTGCTCTCTTGTGGTGAAACAGCAGCATTGTCTTGTTAAAATATTTGCATCATCATGAAAGATAAGGATGTTTCTGGATGTAATCACTTGTTTCTTGGGTAATGACGATAGACTGAATATAGAATGGATGAAGCTAACGTGATGTTACCCATAGGATTGTGGCATAGACTGTGTATAGGTGAAGCAACCGGGCTCAAAAACGAGGGACATTGGGACCAGATCTGAAGTTGAGTCTTATAGCAGGTCGAGGTGGAGGGCAGCATCCTTGGTTCAAAGGTGAGACCCCCCTCCTTACCCCTCCCTTCATATCCAAATATGGTCACTTCCTTCTCCAAGCAAGCAACATGGTGATATTCAAATGCCAAACTCCACAGTCCACAAACCCACCGGCGACACCACGTTACCTTCATTCATTCATATCAAAATATGGCAACGTTCAAATGCCAAACTTCAAAATGTGACGTCATGTTTGCTTCGTAAGATAATCTTCTACAATGTTGCTAACAACCGGCCGACAGGTGAAAACATAACCTCCTTGACGGAAGTAAGAACCAAACTTAGATCTACGACTGAAGTAACCACACATTCAGAACCTGTCACTTCGCCAGAGACAAAGTGTTAATTCCCCTTTCAGGAAACCAGGGTGAGGTATGTTCATGCTTTCATCTCTTCAAACCCACAGGAATGCGTCATGCGGAGGAGATGACACAGGTAAATGACTGTTGATTAATTTCTGTATGTATCCCTGTTCATGTTAAACTCTCTGCTTTAATTACTCTAAATTAGAGCAGGAAATATTTCCTGTTACATGAACGGTCGTGACGATGATGGGCAAGTGGGAAACCCTGTCACCGCGTTGCCAGGAAACCAGAAAGTAATCAGTCGGCCGGTGTTGATCATCCTGTCCCCCTGCTCTTCAAACAGGGCGGGGCCTTAATTTCCGTTATTTCACCTCCGCTGTCACTGTAATATCCTGTGTGAATTACCATGAGGTGAATGGCTCACTTGATGGTGCGACGACAGAGGAAATCATGGCAAAAATGAAGGAGAGCCGCTGTAGAGGGAGGGAGGAGCAGCGAGGACAGTGCTGGAGGAGACGAGGGAGATATTTATAGGCGGCTCAGCTCAGCTCACAGTGCTGCCTTCAAGAAGATCTTTTTTTTTTTTTCTCTACCAACCCTCCTCCTCACTTCCTCACTGTCTTTTTCTTTCACCCTCACTGCCATCTTTCATGGGCACACGGGTCATTATTACAACACTAATTGAATAGAGGGAAGGTTACGTGGGAGCGTGTGGATACAGAAGAGGAAGCTGGAGAGGGAGTACAGATACAGATTTAATTCAATTCAATCCTTTTTTTTATAAATATATAAATGGAGCACCAATCACCAATGAGAATTAAAATAGTCTTAATATGCTTTCATCAACGCCAGCAGGCCAGCACTAATAGATTCAGAAACTAATAAAATACACATATTAGCTTCCCTGTCGTGTCATAAATACACTCTGAAGCTAGCAGCAGGTTAGCTGAGCAGAAACACTGGAAACAAGAGACAGCAGGAAGCTGAGCTGTCCAAGATTTGCTCGCCATGTGAGTAACAGTGTACAGGATTACAAATGTGTGGTAATCTAACCTATACACAGACTCAGATGGTGATCAAAGTGGTTGAAGAGGGTTGTGTTTTTCTCGTCTTTTATGTTAAACACAGACTACATGTTTCAGTTTTACCACACAGGAAACACACACACACACACACACACACACACACAGGGTGTATGGGAAGGGAAGTGGCAGAGTTTCAGTTTAAGCAATCGGATATGTAGCTTCTAGAAACCTTTGAAACCACAGCAAAGAAACAACAAAAAACAAACCCTGTTTTTATGTGTGTGTGTGTGTGTGTGTGTTGGATTGTGGAAGAAGATGAGAGGAAGTCTTAGGCAAAGCAAAACCAAACACTTTAAAAACAAGCAGTTGCCACAGTCGTGATCTAAATCCCAACCCTGCTTGAAAAAGCTTCGACCAGATAAAGGTATAAAACACATGTAATAAACTGCAGACCCCTGTGGATCAATATATTCATCATTGACTCTAACTACATGCTGCATTATATTGCGTATGATGTATACACCACTTATTACATGTTTGTAATGTGGAGACTTAAAGCGTTGCCCAGATGATGAACCAGTGTAAATAGTAAATATTTCTGTGGTGAGAAACAAGGAGGAAACGTGTTAAAGAAAAAAATATTTCAAT
Organism: Pseudochromis fuscus; assembly: GCA_900323345.1. Lineage (NCBI taxonomy): Eukaryota > Metazoa > Chordata > Actinopteri > Pseudochromidae > Pseudochromis > Pseudochromis fuscus. The sequence goes on along the minus strand of OOFC01023426.1, from coordinate 22,484 downwards.
ATTTATTTGCGGTATAAACATGTCTTGTGTTGTTTCCATATACTGTACAATACACAGGGTCAATCGTATTTCCTTCAGTAGACAGAAAAGGTGAAACTGCCCCGGTTAACATGCCCCTCGTTTTTATACACAGACAGATTGCATCTTTTTTAAAAACTGTTTACAGCACAATACAAAACAGCTATTCAACGTTACTTTGAAGCTGTAACACGATGCAAGATGCATTGTCAAAAAAATCCCTGAAAAATTCCTCATTGAGGTAACATTTTTAAATCATTCACTTTTTCTTTCACTTTGTATTTAACGCTGCCGCCACCTCTCTCTCTCTCTCTCTGCTGTCACTCAGGCGAGTCTTTTCCTCTCAGAGCACATTCTTACCAAGATGTAGCTACAAGTTTAAGGACACAGAAACGGCCGTTCCCGTGATCTGGCAAATTTACAAACAGAGAAAAACACTTGATTCCTCTTTTTCATTGTTACAAAGACACAAAAACACAAGAAAGCAGCTTGAAATCAACCGTATTCTTTTTAAATAGAAAAGCTCCGTACTGAAATATATTTCAATCCTAGGGTGCAAGTGATCAAGTCCTCACTGTTTGTGTTTTATTTTTTTCTTATTGTGAGTGGGATATGACTCCAGACAAGTCTGTTCAAGCATGGTGTGTGTTATTTTCATCTCTGATGCTATAATAGGAGAGGAACTTTTGCATATAAATTCACAACATATATTTATATACTGAGATATACAGTATATTCATATTGAAAGGCCACAGGAATAGCATAGAGCACATTATATCAAAACAAGACGGAAAAATACCTTGTAATTATTTAAGCCGGGTGGTGTAATTGTCTATTGTGAAACATAACTGGCATGCTAAACCACAGCTCTGGCTGTGTGAAGCAGTGTGTGTGTGTGTGAGTGTTTTAAAGCCTCTTTCAGGTTGAACACACTGGCCCTACATTTTTGGACACCCCAGGTGAAATGTTACTTCAGTCCATAAGCCATAATCGAGCTGGATCTTGTATAATTATATAGAAGAGATATAGTACAAAAAGAAGAAGAAGAATTTAAAAATGGTTGAGGTCTTAGATCTACAAAATACTGCAAAAAAGGTGTTTTGATATATTGCAGAGTAAGAAAGTGGACCTCGTGTGACCCGTTGCGGTAAAAAGACAGCTTGTCGTCTATTATTACCGTGTTCTTATTCAAATAACAGATAACAAACAGGTTTTTTTTCCACACAATGTTTTTTTCTAAAGTGAGATACAAAGAGTATTGAACAGTCAGCATTAGAAACAAGTTAGAAAGATTATATAAGGCCAGCTAAAACCAACCCTCTTCAGATTCAACTGCTGTGCCCTCCTGAAACCCAGTTCTCTATTTCTGTTTAGACCTTGTCCACACCGCTGCTTTGAAAACCACTTTCTGTAGTTATGAACATCGGGCTGCATGAAAGGAAAAAAAACACTTGTGAAAAGATTCTTCAGTTGAAGTTGAGAGTGTTTGAGGATCACTACAGGCCTGAGGAAGACCCGAGTGCCTCATGTATTTGGTTTCCAGGATTCACCTTTATTCAGACTCACATGACTCTAACTTGTTGTATTTCCAGATCCTCTTGAATTTAACTTTTCCATAAATGGTCCAGAATCAGGCTTTATGAATTTGGAGATTACACCTTTACACACATTGGTTAGAATTAATAAAACGGATATTAAGTTATTATTCTGTTCACTGTCTCACCATAATGGATATCTTGACCTGTACTTACTGAAATATTTAACCACAGTGTTACTGTTTTCTACCAACAGCTGCTTAGCATCTTTACACTGGTCTGACGCTGAACACCACCTGTAGTTTACCAGTTTCTCACTTGTTTGGGTTCTAACTTTATAACTGTTACAGTACGCCTCTGTGATTACACTGTGGGCGACAGTTTCTCTGTTTCAGGTCCCGTGCACCAAATATCAACACCGACCAGTGTGACACTTTAGAAATCTGGAAGAGAAAAGGCAGATTTATGTGGCAATATTGAGGTGATGAGACCTCCTCACCAACAAGTGCTTTTCATCAGGCTCAACTGAGCGATTCACATGTTTGTGCAAGAAAAAACACTCTGAAAATGTTCTTTCATGAGGCCCAATGTAGCTACAGATGTTAGTGAAACCTAATTAGGAGACAAACTAAAAAAGAGAATTTGAACACATTGTCTCAGTGCTACGGATGTGGACAGTGTCTCAGAAAACGCCTCAACCACATGCTGAGTGCCGCTGCGTTCGGCGGCAAACAGCAGTTAAAAAAAACAGTCCTCATTGTTTGTCTTCCCGTCTGTGTAAAGCAACATCCAACCCGTGGTTACGTCTACTGTTAGAGAGCATACAGCACCACAGCATGCTCAGGTATACAAAATAATATAGATCTGTTTACTATTAGCTCTATAATATAGATATATATATATATATTCATTTGTGTTTAATATATCTTTCGTATAATATACCCAAGGCTTAAGGGTGATTCAACTCAGACAAAAACTTTCTTTGAAGAAACGGGTGATCCCTATCCAGAAAGACTTTCAGCGTCCTCCAATGCAGTTAAGGGACACGAAGCTATAGAAGTAAGTAAGTGCAGCCTGTAGCTGAGGCCAGTCCCAGTCCACAACATCCCAACACAGAGACCAGGTTACAATCACGGTCCCTTGTCCTGAAGTCATTTTTTTGGCAAATCTCTCTAGAAGGAATTGAAGACAGACCAACAAACCGAACACCTTTCTCCTGGGCAAAAAGATGTTTTGCAATGTAGGTTATGTAAGAAAGCTGAGGTACTTCTTTGCCCGAGGCTGCTGAGATAAGCTGCCCGAAAAGTTGCTCCGAGATGTTAACACTGCCTTCCTGTCCCACGCGTCTATCCCCCGAAGCTCTCACCGCGAACAACCGAAGTCTGGCAAAAACACAGAAAGATGAGACGAGTGCTGTGGCGAAATAACCGAAGAAGTTGGGAGTTTAGTTCCTGACTGAAATGAAACAAATATTCAGAACAGCTGGTGGAAACAACTGGTACTTCTTGTTAGGCAACTGGATGAACAGTCATATGGGGAAGGAAGAAGGAACCGGGAACTGCACTTGAAAACTGTTGATCCACATTCTCGCCCGTCTCCAAACCGCGGTTCAGCTGAGTTTTAACCCGAGTCTAACCCTGAACCTCAGCTCAGGCCTCGCTTCCTGCTCCCTCCCCACCGCGCTGTGCAGCTGTCAGGACTCGTCGCAGCCTGGGACTGGCCTCTCTCCTCTGAATGTCTCTTTATCTGCCTGCTTCCAGCACCGGCTTCAAGTGCCAACAAGTCAATGGCTACACCACTGTGCAAACTGCATTAGGTCATTACAAACCTAAAGAAAACAAAGCTTCAAAAAAAAAAGAAAAGAAAGAAGAACAAGACAACTAGGACTATGTCAACACCCATTCACCTTCTTTAGTTTTACAATCTCTTAAGCCATGACTGGATTGGATTACTTTGTTTTTGGACAAAGATAAGATTTCTATGTGTATATATTTATATAAGGTATAGATCTGTGCGTAAATGTACATAAAAATATACAAAAATGCATATAGACATACTGAATTTGTTAAGGACTGCCCATACATGTTCTGCTATGTACGTTAACATACATACAGTACAAACATACATACTTTGTTTATGTGTGTGTGCGCACGAGTGTGTGTTAATTCCTTGGTTTTTAAAAACTCTACATTCAGTAGAGCGAGATTTTCCTATGAGTAAATCCCAGATTCTCCACTTGGCACCAGTCAGCTCAGCTCGAAAAGCCGAGACAGAAAGACAAAGAGGGATGTTGTCATCTCGTAAATTGAGCGCTGTAGATTTTGTCCGTGTTCCTATCTTTGTATGAAGCTGTCTGTCCTGCTGCGACCGTTCAGTTTCTCAGTCACTTAAATCTCCCTTGTTCTTCCTTACAAGACAAGCTGATCAGGGGATTTTCCTTCTTGGGTTTCAATTAACGCCGAGGAGGACGCCATTGTAAACCCGCAGTTCACCCTCTCGCTGGGTTAAAAAAAAAAACACTCCCCATCCCCTTTAACGTGGCATCTGTGACCCCTCCTGTCACTTCAACGCTGCTCCGTGGCCAGGCTCTCAGACAACGAGCCTCGGGAGGCTAAAACATTCATTAAAACTGGCTGCTCTCTTCCAGTGCAGCCACTTGTTACCATGGTAACAACACCACCGTGACCCCCACTGTCCCACACTTAAAAAAAAGTGTCGGGGGTGGGGGTGGGGGGACAGTCTCGAGTCTAATTTTCATGTGGACTCCAGCGTGTCCAGTTGAAACACATTGTGATTGGTTGGGGTGGTGAAGAAGAGCTGGTCGTGCGTCGGGGAGGTCGAGTGGTTGTCGCAGGGGCTGTTGAGGCCCAGAGTCCGCTCAAAGTCCAGCAGCTGGCCCATGAAGTTGAAGTTGGGGGAAATGTTCGACTTTTTCCGTTTGACAAAGTCGTAGGCGTCGTTGAGCGACAGGTTGAGCTTCTGCATCAGGTAGGCCACGGTGACGGTGACCGAGCGGCTGATCCCGGCCAGGCAGTGGACCAGGATGCCGCACTTTTTGGAGCGTGCCTCGTCTGAGGAGGAAGAGGACGAGGAGGAGGAAATGAGAAGACAAGGGAGAGATAATTAGATGACTCAGTTTAGAATTTAAATTATTAATGAGTCAGGTGTAAAAAGTGGTTTCTAATTGACATTTTGACCAATATTTAAATGGAAATGTATGAAACAAATCATCAGAGCCAAGTTTATTTAATTTAACACCAAGCAGGAAGGCAGTGATTCATTGCCCTCTCTGATTTGAAATCTCAAGCCAATTTACAGGGGATGTTAATGCTGCTCTTCAAAGTATAACAAATGTAGTTAGGGAATCAGCCACAGTACTTTCTATTAATATAAATCACCACATGCACAATATGCAAAATGACACGGAGGAAGTCTTCATGCTCAGTGAACTGTGTTTCACTAAACTCTTCAAATGTGTAAAAACGTTGAGCTGAAAACATTGACATTTTTAATGAAAGTGGCAGAAATGTGTAGAATAAGATCATAGTCCATTATCAATCTGATAATTCAGTCACTTCTCAAGCACAAAGTAACCAACATCTGCAACATGTGACAGCTTCATGCCTTTATGGATTAAATACCTCACGATAAAATGAGACAAATTAACAAATTGACAGATCCGCGGTGGACAAGCCTCTATTTTCTGATATTTTTTTATACACAGATTAGTTGATCAAGAAAAAAACACAGCCAGACAATTACAATATAACAAAAAACAGAGTACAATAAACAAATATTTAATGAGCTCTGAACTATATTTGTTCATTTTTGTAGCTTCAAAACCAAATATTTTGTGGTTCAGCTTCTCAAACGTGAAGATTTTCCTCTGAACGTCTTTAAATTCTGGACTTTTGCCTGAAACAGGATCCTGGAAACAGTTTTCACTACATGTCTGACTTTTTCTGGGCAATTAACAGACTGACTGATAATATAACCAGCAAATTATGTATATTTTTGTCCACTAAAAAATCTGAATAAAATCACAGATTTACATCAATACTGCTACTATTGTCTATCTGAATTGACCTTTCTCAATGACAGCAGAAAGCCATATTTCATTCTGCTTTCGAGCCTTCAGTCTGCAGAAAACATGAATAAAAAAAAAACATCTTACATTATTAAGCGGCTGCATCCATCCACCTATCAGTTTCGAGCCCTTGCACTTGCATCTCTACAGGCCATTAGAGCGAGAGTTAAGTGCTTCTTCTCTCCTTCCTTTCTTCTCTCTCGTCTTTTTCATCCTCTCCTTTATCTCCTCTCTGCCTCTCCTCACTCTCGCTGCCTGAATCTCTTGTTGTAGGATTGGGGTCAGTTGGCTCACGAGCTCAGGCTGCCGAGCCGATGCCAAATTAAATTTATATGTGATGTGTGCTCACTTTTCACAATAAAAAAGGGGCCAAAAATCCTCGTCGAGAGAAACTGCACAGGGCTCAGAAGTCGGGCTCAGGAGTCAAATGACTAACCGGTAGTTATGCTGCAGACTGTGCAGCATTACATCACTTTACTGGTGCTTTAAAAACATAATCGTCTAAGAATTGTCCAATTATCGAGCTGTAAAAGTGCCAGAAAAACCTCCTCGTGTGCATTCTTTCATACATAAAAAGCCATGTTCAAACAATCGCTGTAGATATTTCAGGAATGTACGACTTTCAGCAGCACAGTGTAGAGTCACATCTGCGTCTCCTTTACCCGTAATTACCCTGCTGTTACCAAAAAGATCTGATGTAATCCCCGCATATTACAGCCAGCCAGACAGCTCCATTTAACATCAGCATGACCCAAATCTGCCACGACCTCTGGCTCTGGCATATGTCACACTTCCTCCTACCTAAGCAGAATCATTACTCTAAAAAAAGGAAGAAACCTCAGTGGTCTGGACGATCTAAGACAAACATGAGGACTCTGGCTTTGACTCATCAGCGAGGGAATTCGCTCGTTCTCTGGGAGGAGAGTCAGAAGGAATGATGGGAATGATGGGAAACACTGAAATAGGACAAGATCAGGGCGAAAATTCTGGTATCTTCAGTGTGACCTCATTCTCAAAGAATCCATTTCCATGTTTTATTCATGCCGCTGCTTTTATATTTTGTGATCTTTTAACTTGTGTTATTAGTCATCGGACCGTCAGCGTGTGGCCCAGCAAACGATTCACCATGAAGAATGAAGGTCAGACAACACAGAACCAAACCAGCAATCAAATGTGAACATAAGCGGCTTTTCTTAGTTACCTGTCAAAGTCAATTTGACATCTTTGGGGATCTAATGGACTTGAATTGTCCATCTGGGGCCTTAAACATAAGTAGAGCTGAAGCTGAACTGTACTGATGAGCTGTAATCACCAACTTTTGCTGCTGGTAGGATAATAAATGAAGCATTTGTGGGTTTTGGATGAGACATTATGCTTCACCAATGCAGATTAGTTGATAATCAAACTCTTACTTGCCCTCCGATCTAAAAATGTGATGTAAATGTAACAAAAACAGCAAAAAAACGGTCCACATGCACTCACCAATAAATGAAATGGCCTCGGGGAAAAACTGTGAGAGGTTCTGGCTCCAGTGATCGGAGATGGGAATCTGTTTGTACTTGAAGTCCCCTTCATGTTCGAACATGTTGGGCAGGTTGGGCGTCACGTTCAGGATGTACTTGATATTGTACTTGCTGAGCACATCCAGGTTGGTGGAGTCTTTGGCACAGCCCAGGTAAAGGTACGGCAGGATCTGGACGGGGAACGCTGGCTGGTTGTTGGGGAGCGGGCTTCCCTCCGACTCCGTGGCGCTGCCCGGCTCTCGGTCAGACTCCCCGTCCGAACAGTCCGAACTGATGCGGAGTCCTCCCAGACCGAGGACGGAGGCTGGTGGAGAGCTACTGGGACAGGAGCAGTCCAGATTGGTCTCGCAGTGCTCGGGGTACTCCGACTGGAACTTGTTGAAGCCCCCTAGAGGAAGAGGAAAAAGGAAATCAATGTAGAAAGTTTTCAGAGAGCACAAACCTCCACCAGGACATAATCCATGTACATATCGTCCCACATGTGTGTGTGTGTAGACTTTCCACACAATCCAGACAGTTTTTAAAAACACTGATAAGACATAGGGATTGTCTGGATTTTTTTCTCCCAATAGGATCCCACCAGCTGATCTTTCCCAAAAGTTTATGGTCTGCTTCTTGGATGCTGCCCGATCATCTCTCAAAAACAATTCAACCAAATCAGTTTATCCATAAGGAAAAAAAGGCAGTTTAATGTCATTTCTGCATGATACAAAATTTAACTTTTAGATAGTTTGACCTATACATCACTTATTACTATTTACTATAAGTATAAAAAATAATATACTCATCATAAGCCAAGCAGCAGTGTAGTTAATGATATCTAAATAATTTACTTCACAAAAATGCAGCTATTGTATTTTTTTATACTACCTGCTACACTGATGTGACAGATAAACTGGTAATAACTAACTGACGTCAGCGTGGAGCAGAGGACATGCGGACAGATGTGCTCCATTGAGAAAAGCTGCGCCCTGCGGAGACTCAGGACACTCCAACACTACACACACAGCGCAGTGGACTTTTTGTGAATGGCAGCTCCGCGCGTGACTCCCCGTCAAACACTCGTGTTGTCTACAGGTCGGGACACTTTCACGTCTCCTGGTATCACCACCATTATTACAGTAACACGTAAAAAAAAAAACCCGACCATATCTGCTTTTTATCCTCGTGCTGGAGGATTATTCACGGTGCGTCGTCGTGTCCTCGTTTCTCTGTTCATTCATGAAAAAAACGCCTGTCTTTTCCTGAAGGAACACAACATGGCGGGGCCATTTTTGCAGCATTTAGTTGAAAACATTTTTTTAACCCCGCTGTAAATACACATGGAGATAAAGTGTGTGTTTTTTCTTCCCCATATATTCCATTTTTCTTAAATAATAATATCTGCTTTGAGCATAATAAAAAAATAATAATTAATGTGAAACATCTGCCGAACATCAAAGTTAATGAAACATACTGATCTGATGTGTTACACTGTTTGCTATTGTAACAGTTTGTTTTAACAGGCAGGACTGTCCTCATTAATAATGAATAACAAACTTTAGCAGACAGATGATAACAGCTGGATTTATTTTAAGTGGCGCCACACTGTGACCCTTAAACACCCCCACACACGTTCATAATGTTTTATGGGCTTCAAACAGCAGTAACTTCTAATATGTGACTCTATTTAAATCAGACGGACAGGATACAGTCCAGTAAATAAGATGATAAATTATGTTTCCTTGGTTGGTGAGGAGTGACACCACAATTTAACTATTTGCTTCGTTTGAGAAGAACTAGTGTTTTTTTATGAATTAAAGGAACAACAACAACAACAACAACACAGCTTTAGATTGAACTGCTCTTACCCTCCAGATAAAAAGCTTTGCACCCGTCGTCCCGCAGCTTCTGCAGGAGCAGCCCGAG
>OOFC01023425.1:11652-34150 GCA_900323345.1 Pseudochromis fuscus | reverse complement strand
ATCAGTCAGTCAAACTTTATTAATAGAAAACAAACCAACGTTCTGACGACTCCGTTCACTCCAAAACAAGCTAGTACATTCACAATACAGTACCGTACGTACCAGTAGCTCTTACCGGTATTTGCGCCGCCTTCATTGAAAACAATGTATTTCCAACTCCATTTGTCACAGTTCAAAGCTACATGAACAGCTGTTTTATTTTTTCTCCGAGGTAACGTCAGTGACGTAGTATTATCTTTTACCAACAGCAAGGTACAACAGGTAGTGCAACTTTTTATCACGTAGTTAGTGCATCACAAATGTGGAGGGAACTTTTCCCTGATTCAGTAAACACGTAAAAGAAACAGTCTGATACCGCTACGGTAAATCAAACGTTAGTGCAATCATAATATACGCCCCCTGACTACGGTAGCTGTAATTAACCAATATTGATCCATTTATAAGGCGCATCGGATTATAAGGCGCACTGTCGTTTTTTGAGAAAATTAAAGGCTTTTAGGTGCACCTTATAGTGCAGAAAATACAGTATTCACTTTTTTTCTCTTTCATACAATTTTAATTAAACAGAACGAATCATCGTTTCCATTATCTATGGCTCCATTGGAGTTTTCTATCTATTATCTAAATATTTTTCTGTTTAGAAGGACTTTCATTGAGGTGTTTTTTTTGTTTGATTGTTTTTATCAAATGGAAAGTAATCTCGAACTGAGTAATGAAGTACTATCTGTAATTGTACTATGAGTTTTCCAGCTTTAAATTATTTTGATAAATTGTTGACTGTTGGCTTTTTTTATGATGTCTGACAAATTTAGTATTAAGCGAAAAAATATTGATCCAATGATCCTGAACGGAGGACCGATGACAGAGAAAGATGCTGGCTGTCAGACACTTGAAGTCGATTACTTTAGACAAGTGAGTTTTGACAAATATTTACTGGTAATGTAGAAGGTTATCTGTCTGTCTGCCTGTCTAGTCTAGTCTGCAGTGACCTAATTGTCGGACTTGTGACAGCCAGTCACCGCCAGCAGGCTCCCATTTGAATGCCCCTGAGTGTGAATCTGAGTGCAGAGGTGATAAATGTGGCATATCAGCTGGTGACATCTGCTGTCCCTGAAGCTCCAGTATCATTGGACCGCTGGACCTGCCGGAGCAGATAGCTGGCTGAGTGCGTGGCTGACGAGCAGACAAGGATGGAAGATGAGACGGGGTGTTTATAGAGAAAGTGGTGCTGTACTGTCTTAAGATGTTCTCTATTTGTGTGCCTGTGTGTGGTCTTTGCAGCAGCAGGATGTCGTCAGGTTGCCGTCACCACCTGCACCCGTGTCCTGGGCCATGAACTCTGTAACTATTAGAGTTAGAATCCATGTGATTTCAGGTGCATTTTAAATCATCTCTTTGCAAAGCAGTCACTCAAACATTGTTTTCATCACAAAACCAATTGATTGTGAGCCTTTTTGAGTGGATTTCTGCACAACAGCAGTGCACAATGAAGCTGGTAATAGGAGAAAAAATTCAGAAAATGACTATAGTGTTGTTTTGTAGACACATTTCTGATAAATGATTGCAGTCAGCGCTAATCTCTGTGGCGAATACATTATGGTACCTGTGATTGCTTCACCATTACACACATTTACTGCAGCAGAAACCTTTATTTTTTTTACATAACGCACATAAAACTTTAAAATGAAACCCATATTGAAACCCATAAACCCATAAAATGAAATGCATATTGCTATACGCCACAATTCTCCTGAAAGTTTTAAATCTCTGTTCATGAAAGTGGGTAAAGAACATTAAAGCATATGTGTTCAGAGGCAACTTCTGAGAATTACACGGGGTGACAGCCATGTCTATTTCTGTTTACTACCTGCATGCCATGATGCTACACCGTGACGGCGGCATTTCACAGTTCCTGAAGGAGCTCAGCACATCAGCAGCTTTCTAGGAGAGGATTCACGTCAGTATTTCAACACGTCCTGCGCAGGTGGAGAACTTCATGCTGTCCTTTATTCCCCAGTAAAGTAACAAGACTTTCAGCTTCATTCTGGTCAGGGAAAGTTGTTGTAGCTGCTGTGGGGAGTCTTTTTCAGCACCGGTGACTCTCAGACTTGGCTACACAGAACAGTAGGGGCGTTTGTCTGGTCCCATTGAAGTGGAACATGAACAGGTCCTCCATCAGGTCCTCAGGTTTTCTCTACAAATAGAAACAGCACAAGTGCAGGCTCGGCTTTCTCAATCTCCACTTTCCCAAGCACAGTTTGAAAGAGAGCTAGAGAAATGGAGAGAGCTTCTATCAGGTTCTCTAACAGCTCGGGAGGTAATGGGAGGACCGGGAGAAAAGCTGCTTTCTGTACACCAGATCTCCACTTATCTCCCCTCACGCCCAGAGTGTAACTTAAACTCACACTCACACACACCAGTGGTCTGCCCTGAGCAGCATGTGAGCCTTGTCAGAATAGTTATATTTCAAAATACTTTTAACAGGGATGTGGAAGGAAGTCTGTGGCAATGTTTTGCTTAATCTGATGCACTCCTGGTGTAAACCTGAGGGCACTGCTGTGGACACTACAAATTCACAGGAAGAGATTAGAGTAAAGGGTATCACATCCTTCACAGCTTGATATAACTGAAAAAAGAGACCCTGGATCAGAACGCCAGGCTCTGAACATCATCAGCTATCTGGCTTTTTGTAATAGAGGGCATGGGCCGCAGAGCACATCTACATTTGGTGGGGCCCACTCCTGCTATGAGGGACATGAGGGAAAAAACACAACCCTTATAAAGCAGCCAGCTGACTTACTGTGGTTACAGTGTTGCAGAAATCTTGCTACTAGGAGAAGTGTCTCATACAATAAAATGTAATATTTAAAATGTAATTGTTAAACTCACCACTGCTTCTTGATTGCTGCCAAACAACAGCCTCCTTTGGTTGTTAAACTGAGTGAAGTCTCTGGCAATCTCCATATCTCTCTATTTTGGAAAATATTATTTAACCCTCCAACACTGAGCATATCTCCGATAATACAGAGCAACTAGCATAAACCAATTTACTGTAATTCTTCAGCCATTTACGCTAGCGACATGATTCCAGCTGATCCTGAAATCCCACAAGTAGAACAATTCGTATATATTACATACATTACGGCAGTAATGCAGGGGAATGGATTCATGCCGTGCTGTGCAGCGTTACGTACATATTACCTACCTTTCGGTAATGTACGGAAGCTCCGCTTGTCAAAGATTGACACTTTCTGTCAGCAGCTAAATGTTCGGGGTGAAAGGGGTAATGGTTTCTGATAGGTTTGTGGGTGGGACACAGCAGACCTACATGATTTATTTACCTGGTGTTTTTTCCCTGGTTTATCTTTTTTACGTTCCTCATTTTTTACTTTTTTGGTCGGCCCTACCGGACCTACCGGTTCCACGGGCCATGATAGGGGGCATGATATGCAAGTTCTCACTGTTGCTCTCACCAGCGACTGATCTATTTCTTGTCTGCTGCCGTTCAGTTTGGACTCTGAGATGTAATTTATGTCTACTTGCTTTTGTCAAGCCCATTGTAACCAGTTTTAGCCCGTCCATAGCTCCATCCTGGAAGGGAGGGGAAAAAAGAACAAACAGCTTCTGTAAATTAATTTAGAGTCTGATGGTAGGGTTGCCATCATTAGCGTACTACCATGCCATTACTGTTAGCATACTCCGTGTGTTTGTATTTAAGCGTGTGCGAGAGCCAAAAATGAGCAGCCTACACACATTTTCTGAGACTATGTCTGTGGTTTGGGTTTTCCAATTTTATTGTGTGCTTTTCTCCTGCAGTAATTATAGGCACAGTACGAACAAAACCCTTTATTTTCCACTCATGTTGCCTCTTCACAGAGTTAAAGTCGACCGGCACCGCTCACCACTTCTCCTTTCTGCTGAACTCCACCGACTACCGGATCCTCCGCATGGACGAGGACCACGACCGCATGTATGTCGGCAGCAAAGATTACATCCTCTCTCTGGATCTGCACGACATCAACAAGGAGCCACTCATTGTAAGAAAAGATTCACACAGACTTTGCACTGGATAAGCTAAACATACGCTCACCAGCTCGTTGTTTATCTTGTTTTCTTGTCAGATCCACTGGCCAGTCGCCCTCCAGAGGAAGACTGAATGTGTCTTGTCAGGGAAAGACACCAATGTAAGTATCTCATCATCTAATTTTAGTCATTACTAAGAATCCCAACCATTGCCTAATTCTAAATATATACCTACTCTTTTGTGTTATAGTAAATTTGTTTTAATTGGATTAATTATAGTTAATAGTAATTACATTCTTGCTCATTTTGAGTAGATGCTGGTGACCTCCTGCATATTTCGTAGGTTTTACAATCAATTTAACTCTGAAGACAAATGATCCTCACAGTACCAGCTGATAGACACATGGCAGTGAACTTGAGTCCTTTTCATTTTGCTGCACATTTAAACTTTTTATCTGGTGTTAATATTGAAGCTGTGTCTAAATGTGTCTTTTTGGTGACACTCACAGTTTGAATGCAACTTCAGGTCAGTAAGGGGCATTTTAAAGCTCCTCTCAATCTGTGAAGCTCGTATTTACAGTCTGTGCATCCCTGATTGCTGATTGCATACAGCTGCCACCAATTAAGCTCCAGCAGGAACTTGAAACGTGCGACATTTATTCAACGAGAGCTGCAAACCTATTCCATGCGCTATCCTACATTTCTCATTATACAGTTTATTTTTTAATCTAATTTCATTTTTGAACTATAATTATTTTTTATCCCTTTTGTTGTCCAGACAAGCGCACAAAATGAACTGGCCAATGAAAGCTCCAGCCCCGTCTGAAGTGTTAATAAGATTCAGACATTCAAACACGGCCACCGCCGGTGCAGCCCCCACAAGCAGGAGATGGAAACTCATCATTGAAATTCATATAAAAACCAGATCCTTCTCTTTTGATTTTGTTCACACATTCTACCCCCACCACCACCACCCCACCCCTGAAACACACACATACACACTTGTGTCATGCATGCTAGGGGTGAGCGCTGGCAGGAGCAGTGAGCACCGACAGAGTGATGAGGTTCTGGCTAATAACCCTGCTCTCCCCTGCTGGTAGGGAGCGCAGGATGCTGTTTATCCAACTGGAATGTTCATTTATGCGTGTTTGGTGACCCGCGCCTCTCACCGCCTCCAGCTACGTTGTATTGGCCCACGTATGTTAGTGTGTGCATGTATGAGCCTCTGCGTACGTGCCTGTATGTGTGTCAGAGGTGGGTTTGAAATTTCATCACTGGAGTAAGAAATAAAATTGGCTACCGGGAGATATCTTGGCAATCCTGGCGCTCTTTAGTGAATGACAGATGATGACAATTCAGCAGCAATTCAGAGGGGATGTCGGTTCAGGCGGAAGGTCAAAGGCAATCATCCCCACTGTGCTCACCGTGGGGGAGCACAACTGTGCGCTGAATAATACACGCAGGCCCACATGAGTAAACACACATTCATACACAAAAACACATCCTCTGAAACCTCTGACTTGTGCATCTGTCGCGTTGAGGAGATCTGCCAAAATGGCTCATCCCCCCCCCCATCCTGCACACAATCTTTTTTATACTTGGTACATCCTTTCTTTTTCGCCAGCTGTCACCAGCAGAAAACATGACAGACAAATCCGAACAGATATCATCGGCTTGAACATTTCTGCAGTCGGAGTTTTGATTTGGGTGGATTGAGAGCAGGAAGGCAGACAGCTGGTCAGACAAAAAGAGATTAGCAAGACCTCGAAAGCATAGAGATGCTTTCACCAGCAGCACCTCTTTGTCTTCATTCAAAAAAGAAAAATGTTGTTGTTAAAATATTTACCATCTTAAGAAAATTAATTCAATGCTTTTCAGTTTTTCACAGCAGTGTTTTTTGTTGTCTTTTACTATGAAACCCTGATTGGATTTTAAAACTCTTTTGTTCCAAAAAACCAGAATTTTCATTCAGCAGTCTTGTTTGGTCTAACCAAAATGTTTTTCATTTGTCAAGTCTGACAGAACACTGATTTGGGTTTAACCTCAATCCCTGCAGCAAACACACTCCACTTCTCAGAGGCTCTGCATCCCTTGGTTTCTGCCACACACTTATATGGTGTTTGGAAACATTTTCCCTCTGACAGTGTGGTCTGATCTGGATCCCGGGCCAGGCCGATACATGGAGCCAGGGAGCAGAGCTGCCAAACGCAAGCTAGCCAACAGAAAGTGATAGATGTGATGGTTTCAAGCCAAGCAGAGGAGTTATTAACCATCAGTGGGGCATTAGGCATTATGCAACCTTTTCATTTTAATTGTATTTTCATGATCAGAATTATTTTTTTTAAACTAACGTCTCTGATCCTGTTGCATGTTGTTGTTCCCTCTCTCAGGGGGAATGTGGAAACTTCATCCGTCTGATCGAGCCCTGGAACCGGACCCACCTGTATGTGTGTGGAACAGGCGCATACAACCCCATCTGCACCTACGTGGACCGAGGACGTAGGTCACAGGTAACCAAAGACACAGCCGGGCATCCATGGAGACATTTTGACCTTCACTCTGTGCTTCCTAAAGAACCATATCAGTCGATCAATCTTAGGTCAGAGAATCTCCTTCTGCTCCTGCTCCTCAGTTTCATGGGCCTCTGCTTCTCTTCCATCACTTTCTGCCTCGCAGTTTTCATTGATTCGCGCTGTTTCACGGTCTACAGGAATCAAAGAAAAAACCTTGTGGCTAGTCTTCTCCAGATCTCTATCATTATCGCAAAATTGCCGTTGGTAAGGTACCTAACTGCCACTGCTTAAAGACGGTTGAGGCTCCAATCTTCTCTTACCACTGGGAATAGCAGGTTGACACTGTATCTATAGAAAATACCCCTTCTTGTGCCCCCCCTCACCTGTTTATACACAGCAGACCCTGTGGCCTGTCTTTCTGTCTGGCTGAGAGCCTCTGAAAGGCCATCATTACTGATGGAGCCTCTCATCCATCATCAGCCTTGTAGCTCACCCCTCCCTCCGACCCCTCCCTCCTTCCTCCATCCCTCCCTTGCTCGATGGTCATGCAGAGCGGCGGCAGCTGCCGGCCCGGTTACAGCCGACACACACTTGCATTCACCACTCTGCCTGTTTAGTCTCACTGTTGAAATGGAGGGTTCAGATTTCAATGTAAAGGTCAGCCTGCCTCTTGTCATTCAGCTTCTCCCCTAAGGCCCAAATGCTATGTTACTTCACACTGTAAAGATTTTCCTCAGTGTGTGTAAGTGTAAACATAAGCCAGTTGTTCAGAAATTCTTCCCCGTGCTGCACACAGGGCTTCACACGTTTTTAGTCCTCAGTTATGCCTCAAACTTTGTCTCCTGACTGCAAACTTTTTCCTTTACTTGCATCAGTCTTTGTGCCTTTTTGATGCTCTTCCTCTGCAGCTTCAGCTTCCTCTGCAGATTTCATGTCAACCTGTCGACTTCTACATCAAACACTCGTCTATGCTGGAGAAAAATAACTCGAATATTTACTTTAGCAGTTTGATTCCTTCATTAATGTTTGAGATTGCTAATAACAATTATACTATGAAATTATATTCACTATCTAGTTGTTTTAAGTCTTCTCTTCACTCGGGTATTGATGTCTAATCTGTTTTTTCTATTAATTTTTGTCAGATGTCCTTTTCTTTTTTTCTTTCCTATCACTGCATGGTTTATGCATGGAGTTTACAGCTGTGTTTGCATGACACTGACTCCAATCCAACACGATTAGTAAATAATAATAATAAATACCACCCTCCAGCCTCTATTCACTCTACGTTGACCTCCACTGTGACTCTTCTGACATTTTTCTCTTCATCTTTTAGATTCATGTCTTTGCTGAGTCAACATGACTTTTTAAAATCTTTTTTCTCTCTTTTTTTTTTGCATCACTTACTTTCCTCCTCTTCTGTATGTCGTGGTCATCATCAGCTGAACTTGGCTTGAATCTAGATGTTGTTGTATGTTGGTAATGAGATGGCCCGCTGTGCCATGTCTGTGTTTTTAGGGGTTCCACTACCTACAGGCCCCCCAATCAGGAGGGAGAACAAGTCGAGCAGCAGACTTCAGCTCCACATCAGAGACTTTGGAGGCGAAGGTGGGCTGAAGGAAGTTTTTTTTGTTAGTGCCCACCAGGAGTACTTTTTTATTCACAGTTGGAGTAGTGGAGGTAACATGGCTAAAAAGGAATCAGTACGAGAACTTTTTTTTTCATGTCTATAGTTATTAAAGCAGTTTCTCAGAACAACTTTACTGCGGAAATATTTATTACGAAGTCATTTTTGTTGCACTTCACTGTCAGTGCACTCATACAGTAAAAAGAAAACAATAACCTCTATGGATTATTGATCGCTTGTACTCTCTTTACGGACAATGTTTTGACCCAGAGAGCTCATCAGGTAGTATTCTGCAGCAATAAGTCCCATATGTGCACACATTACAAGTTGCAGAAAAAACATTTTTCCAGTGCAATATAAACAGCTTTATGCCAAATATACAAAGTGGTTGACCCATCACCACACATTTCTGAGTCGCGGTGTATCTTGTTACTAAAAACAATATCCAAGGGAAGGTTACCAACACAGCTTTGATTTACATATTTCCTTACATATTTTCTACCTGTCAGACAAGCACCTGACAAACATCCATGTAGACACATACCCAGTGTTGACACAGATGTTCAACATGTCCTCTTGCACCGTGAGATAATGAATTCTTGTGTGAGCCACTAACATCAGAAGCATGGTAGATGAGTTTTGGATTGCTCTCAGCATTTTCCTCCACCTCTCCATCTCACTGATAACTGGCTTTGTTTACTTTTTGTTCCCCTCAGCAGAGCCAGCAGTGCTGCCAGAGAGAGAGTGTTGTTCAGTGCCTATAGGGTCACAGCTCACACCTCATCATTGTTACTGCATTGCCAATTAAAACTGTTTTTTTTTCACATCCAAAGAAGCTTGTAGAGTAAATGATGTATTTAATCAGGAAGCCTCCCACTCAAAAAATGTTCCTTAAACACAATAAATCTCGTAACAAGTAATTGATGTTTGTTTTTGTTCCAACTCTTTGCAATTACAGGAATACATTTTCAGACTTGAACCTGGTAAAGTGGATTCTGGGAAAGGAAAATGTCCTTATGACCCCAAACTTAACAGCGTCTCTGCTTTGATCAGTAAGTATCTGCTTTTTCTTCCCTTTGTACAATGTGTGCAGGCAGCTTTAAATAGCTATCTGTGAAAAACATAAAACATAAACTGTTCATTGTGTGCACTTTCTGTAAAGGATTGTTGGTAACTATGCTAAAACTGCAGACCTTTGTTTTTTAATTTAATTTTTTTTTTTTGTCATGGAAAGTGTTTTGTTTTTCTATAGGTGGCTGCTACAGATGCTGCCACACGGTGATAATATCTTCTGTTAATCTGATCATTATTTGACCGTTGAATCACAGTCAGAGGTTGAATATTTGATGATTCTTAAAGTAAAATGAATGAAACTAGTCGACAATGTTTTACAGATGATCACCTAATCACATAATCAACAAATGATTTTGTGTCAAGAATTATTAGTTTATTATTAGTTTATCAATGTAGTCACTTATTTGGTCCAGTGGATGTGTGCATTCTTGTGTCACAGTGGGTGGTCTTTTGTTATCACCAGCTTTTACAGGTGGTCAGATGATCAATGACCTCCTACCCCTTGTGTGTGTGTGTGTGTGTGTGTGTGTGTGTCACAGAGACACAGAGTGAACCCTCCTTTAAATCCACCTTATCGGCTCGTTTTCAGCCGACTCGAGCACAAACAACTGTAACACCAAGAAAAACAGCTGTGTGTTTCTTTAAATAATAAGCAGGGTGGAGATGTACCGCACTGACACAACAGAGCAAGGTGGAATTTCCCTGGTTTTTCTTACACTGTTTTTTCAATAGCGATCTCTTACTTACCTCCTCAAAATGTCGCTGGATCAAATATAAGTCTCTTTTTTTCTATTGTACACATTAAAATATATATTTTAGCTAGTTTCGGTCTATGCCGCTGTCACACATAACATCACACAGTGTAACGGTGTCTGGAGTGACGATGGCTCCCGGTGACCTCTAACCTCTCCAGCTGATGTGAAATTGGCTTTGTAAATACAGCTGTCCTTTGAAATTACACTGATTGGCCTAATGAGTATGGTTACAATGTAATTATGAGGTCAGCATACGTGACAGACACCTGTGACTGATTCTGCTCTGATTTAGTGTGATATATTTTGGCAGTTTCTCATTTAAATGTCTGCAGCTGCTGAACATGCTCTCATTCACATTTTGATTAAAAAAAAAAAAAATCTAGAGGAGTGATGCCTTAAAATTAAGTTTTAATCAGACTTGGTGGAGAATGAGCTTTGTATTTTAATCTATAAATGTTTTTATCCATCATGACTTGACCTCCATAACAGACTTTTCTTCCTCTGTGACTGACAGATGGAGAGCTGTATGCGGGAGTCTACATTGATTTCATGGGAACAGACTCTGCTATCTTCCGTACTCTGGGGAAGCAGACAGCCATGAGGACTGATCAGTACAACTCCAGATGGTTAAATGGTAATGTCTCAATTCACAGCTTGTTCTGCATCCAGCTTTATTTCATTTCACTCATCTCCCTCCAGACCATTTTTAATTTATTCTTTAGCACCTTAAGAACGCTGCTGTAACGTTTTACACAACTTTACTCATTGTAGCTACAGCATCATGGTGCACATGGTCCGTTACTAGAGTCGTGCCCTCTAAGAATGTTGATTTTTCCAGCCTGCTCCACATGACCCACCGATCATTTGACTCAAAGCATAAAATTCACTTCACTAATTGTTAACTGCATGCCTGCAGAGTCTGACAGCAGGGTCAGTAGTGTAGTAGCAGGGGGAAATTAGTGAATGTCAATAATGAGTCCGAGTAGCCTCCACTCTCTAATGAACCATGATTGTCACAGTGATATAAATACTGGTCGGGTGCTTTTGGTTGATGTTGCCAAATCAATCACGGCATCCCCCCCAGTGCTGCTGGCTCCCAGATTTTCCTCTGACCCTGTTGCCCTGACAACAGTCCCCTGGCAGTGGTGCACTGAATCAGGACACCTGAGTCCTGCTAATCAGCCATGTGAAATCTCTCGGATATTTCCCCTCCCCCCAGTACACGGTTCTTGGTTACCCCCCTTCCTCCCAGTTTTGGTTTGTCCCCATTTGGGACCCTGGTCGGTCACAGTGGGGAGGGGCTGCCTGTGTGGCGTGTCCAGTGGTGACCCAGTGAATCAGCCAGTGGGAGCGCTCTGTGATGTCATATTGAGCATTGTCACTAGGAAGAAAAAAAGACCCCAATTTAAAACAGTCACAGTGTCATTGTGGGCTCCAAGCTGCTATTTATCATAATAAGCTTTATTTGTATGTATAGCACATTTCATACAAAAATTAAACTCATCATGATTAATCGCCAATTGCATTCTTCTCCACATTACCGACCCCAGTGAAAGAGGCTGCTCTCTGTCCTTTCCTAGTTCATTCACCATGTTCCCGAAACATGTTGTTGTTCACGACTGTTACAACACAAACTGACTGAAAAGCTAACTGAGTCTTAATCTCTTACTCACATAACTGGACAAAAATTAAGTCTCAAATAAAGGAAATGAGCTCATATTCAAAAGGCTGTATTAGCTTGAACCGATTAGTATTTATTTTCTAGCATTAATAATTTTCAAAATAAAGGCCCTTAGGTTTCTCTATCATATCAGGCCTGTGGTTGTGGTGTTATGCACCAAGAGGCACAGATAACAGGGGAAATAAGACTTTTAAGATCTCAAATCATTTTTCTTCAGATGTTTCTAATTAAAAGTGTATTTGTGAAATCATTTTCTCTTGCTTCACTGTAGTTGTCACAGTGTAATAGATTATATAATAGAAGTGTCAATCTTTTAATTTCCACAGGGTCATAAAAAGCTTCATAAAGTAATTAATAAAACATTTTAAAGTGCAGCCTTTATTTATTAGACTGTATTGATTCATATCCTTTTTGTGATAAAAAATAAATAAATTAAAAAAATAAATCACTTCATGATGTGAATTGAAAAAGGTTTTAATTGTTATGAGCATTAACACTTATTCACATCAACACTGTGATCATAGCTGGTTCAATTTTGGTTTTGAATGGAGAGAATTAATGATTTGTTTACCATTGTCAGAGTCATATTCCTTTGAATTGTGGGAGGTAAATTTTTGGGGTAAAATCCAGTAAAAGCTAAACCACAACAGTCTCTCTCCAGGTTGAAAATCCTTCAGTGAGGCCTTTTTTGTGAACCTGATGAACCCTGGATTGTGCCCCGGACCAGTGTGCACTGTGAGGCAGCTAATGAGCTCTCCATTTTCTCCTTCTTTTTTTTTTTTCTACAGATCCCACATTTGTCCACGCACACCTCATCCCCGACAGCGCTGAGAAGAATGATGACAAACTCTACTTTTTCTTCCGCGAGAAAGCCTCTGAGATGGGCCAGAGTCCCATGACCCAGTCCAGGATAGGGCGGATCTGCCTGGTGAGTTATCACACCAGTCAGCAAATCTCATGTTGATCATCACCAATGAAAGGTTTATATGCCTCCACTGTGGTTAGTTATAGTCTGTTGCCTGTTTTTTTTTTTGTTTTTTGTTTTTTTGTCTCGTTGAGGCCCAGAAAGGTCGTGATCGTTAGTAATTGCTGAGCCTGAAACTTTAACACGTGCCAGTTACTACATAAAAAACAACACAGCTGCACAGTAAGCTACACATATACATAGCTTGTAATACTGAGAGCTCATAAGAAAGATTTCAGGCATATTTCACCATGTATGAAAATGTTTTTGTATGGCACTGCTGGGCCACCATCTGGGCCTATGTGTTATCAAAGCATTTCAAACAATCAGAAAAAAAAAAACATTTTTCAAATTGGTTGAAATGGTCTAACATCATATGGGCTTATTTAAAATGGTAACCTCTATAAAAAATCATCCATGAAAGGGAAACTTTTGGAGATAGATATCTTAGTTGCCCGAGATCTTTAATTTCAAACATCCCCATGAATTGTTAGTGTCAGGATCTATCCTCCAAACTGTGTATTACTGTGGGTTATCTATTCATTTTAATGTGAGATGATACAAACTTCTGTATTTTTTGAAGCCTTTAAAAAGAAAATTTTAAAACAAAATTCTTTCCTTGTCACTGTTACAATAGATGGATATAAAATGTAACCGTTTCAGCCCCACAAATCATTTTGACTCCCTACAACGTGTTGACCTCTGGACCATGAAGCATTTTTCCGAGGCTTGGGTCTGTACCTCAGTAGTAGCAGTTGGCTGACCTCTCGGTGCAGACTGTGCCGAGCTGATCTTTTGGCCCAGTAACAACAAACCAAGTGTGGTTAGTTTGGCCAGTGTTTCAAACAGCTGTTGGTCAGATATTGGTCTGACTCATCCCGTTCAGTGGTTTTTGGAGCCGTGTGAGGATGACTACTGTGTGTCTCTCCCTTGCAGAACGATGACGGAGGACACTGCTGCCTGGTCAACAAGTGGAGCACGTTTCTAAAAGCACGTCTCATCTGTTCGGTGCCTGGAGCCGACGGCATTGAGACTCACTTCGATGAACTGAGTGAGTTGAATTATTATTTCCTGTTTAAGATTCTCCCTTCAATCCTTAACCCTTTGAGACACTTCCCTTCATCTCTGGACATTACACAGCCCACCTTGTGTACACCATCCTCAGCATGTGTGATCCAAATGTTTGCAGAGTTTAAAAATTTGAGAGAAATAGTTGACCATTTACTTAAATATGTACTGTGTGGATCAAATGCTCCAACTCCAGGGAACTTAGTGTGTGTGAAGCACATTGTGCATACGTCTGTGACCTCTTACAAAACCCTGCAGATGGAAAATGAGGATACTTAAATCACCATGTAACCACCACAATTCAAAACAAGGGTCTCCAGGCTGACTCGGTGTTGACAGGTTCAGTATCAACAACTTTGTCATGAGCAGAGTTCTCTTCACATTTGCTTTGCATAGTTTCACCATGATGTTAATCCACATATACTCAGATTTTTGCAGCAGTGTGTGAGCCAGCAGCTTACTGTACTGTGGGGACACATATCCAGCTGCATTTAGCACAGCTCTTCTTATGTACACCAACACCAGGAAGAAACCCAGGGAGGCTGCAGCTTTAGATTAAGGTATCACTGACTCATACATGTTAATCTTGACATGCATATTCCTTTGAATATTACCGTGGCCCCTGTACAGGAGGGACCATCTTTAATGCCAGACTCTGATGGTTCTGCTGCTGAGCTCCATCGCTGTTTTACAGAGAGAGAGCGGGAGAGAAGAAAAATAAGCGATAGAAAAGCAAATGTACACACGCATACAGAGTAATCAAAGTAATGAGCAGCAGGGATCAGTCCAGCCCCCTGTGGATCATCCCGGCCTATCTGTCATTCACATGACTGACAGGATTAAGGAGGGATTTGTTGTATCCTCGAAATTATAATGACAGGTGGTATGAGCAGCAAATATTTTTTATTTTATTACTTCCCACTAGTTTTTGATAAATTTTAGTAGAAAAACCTGGTCTTGTGGGGAGTGTAAAAGTGATATTTATTAAGAGCACTCAGTGTGTGTGACAGAGAAGCACTCCTCTGTCGGTGTTGCTGTACTTTTAGTCGTCTATCTACAGCATCGGTTGCAGGATGAGCACTTGTGGTGAGGTCATTGTGAGTCCTGAGGTGCAGCAACATCCCACAGCTCTGCGGCTGTTTCTCCCACAACCACAGACGGTCTGGTAGAAATGTATTCTGTCTCCAGTCTCGCTGGTCCTGATGGAGAGGCATCAGAGTGGTTGTATGAGGACTCGGGGGACAGAGAGTGGAGTAGATTCAGATGGTGAGGCTAGCAGAAGAGAAAAGCGTTCAGTGTTTCTCACAGGGAAAGAGGCACACAGACACCAGAGAGATGTCTTCCAGACAAAAACGAGAATGAATCTGGAGGCCATAAACTTTTATTGCCTTTTCTAAAATGTGATTGTGGAGTGGTTTGCCCAGAACCTCTTTGCTGTCCATGGAGAGGCACAGCGACTGTTTCTCTCTTTACTTTTTGTTTGTTTTATGATTTCCTCTGAAAATATTCCAACTTATTTTAGGTGGACAACTCTGTATCAAGAAGATAGTAATATACAACCTGTCTTTTCTGACTTTTTACCGACTGCATAATTCACCTTCAGTCTTTTTGTTTGTACTTTTCGCAGCACCTTATTTATCCCAGCTCCTTGTGTGCTTTTTATGCTTACAACAATAAGATGTTTTTTTTTTCTGCTAATGTGACACTGAGAGCGCCTCAAAGACTGTGTCTGATCTGACACATCAGAAACCAAAGTTAGAATGATGCAACTCGTTCCAGTTCTCTGCTGATTTATTCCTTTTCTCCTTCATTGCACTGGTTCTATAGCCAGGAGCTCTGTCAAACTGGCGTCAGATGGGTTATGAATTTCTACTTTGTTTGCCAAAAGTTAATTTTTGCTTTAGTGAGCAGCCATTACCTGTTATTTTCATACCTTGGCATGAAAACAGGATTTTTTTTATTTTTTTTTTAAGATTTCAAACTCGTGATCAAAGGGGAGTTTATTCTGCAATTGTGCAAAGTCAGAAATTTATTGCAAGCCATGTGTATTTAGGCTTCCTCCTGTTTATCTAATGCATGCTGGGTAAAGCCAAGGGCACAAAAGGATCAAATTGTGTGTTATTACATTTCACCTTCAATTCCACATGTGTAATTGTGCTTTAACATTTTGGCCTTTAACAAGCGGCTTTTCAAGTTCATTCAGGTGATATTTGAGACCTAAATCTGAGCAGCTTTACGTTCTTATTGTTGAGTGTCAGACTGATGTCTTGCTTTTAGCGTTACAGGTAACCATCAAGTTATAAAAGAGAGGATAGAATTTCCCACCTTTTCACTAAAATGTGTATCGTCTGAAGACTTAACTATAGGTAATTGTGCTAACTGTTCAAGGCCTTTTCAAACAAGCGACTGAAGATCTTTTTACTAGTTTCCCACTGATGCAAAAACACTTGATAGAAGTACATGTTGGATTGTGGGTGAAGTGTTATTCTACTCAACCTGTCTACTATGAATATATTTCCGTTTTCTTCCTTATTGTTTTTCCCTGCACTTTTCTCTCATTAAAAACCATCAGAGGATATGCAGGGTTCACAGTTGCCTCAGCCCCACAGTCACTGGATGCATATGGCTCCTATTAAAGCCATGTTTCACCAGAGATCTCTGTTTCACTCATATTCCCCGCTGAGACTCAGGAACTGTAGTTTCAGCTTTGGAGGAGCTGGGATTCAGGATGTCACTGAGGCTCTGGTAACCACAGTTCATGTGGAGCTCGGCCTTAACTCCCCCTCAAAGCGAGAAAAAAAGTCTCTGTGTGTCACAATTACGATTACTTTGGGTTGGAACCAGGTGGGATCATAAAGTCCTGGGATAAACTGTATGTGAGACACTAATATTTTTTTATTCCTTATTCTGTTGTTTTCTGTGAGAGAGGGTTTTTCCCTTTGGACTTTGGTCGAACCCATATCCACTTCAATATGCATGTTCGCGGCATTTTCTGCTCAATAAACACTTTCACGTGAACATCTGCATTAGTTAAAACTGCAGGATGTCTAATTGTAAGTGAGTACTATGAAATAGTTTGATGACTGTGACTAATTACTCCAAATTCTGTCCTCTATTAGGAGATGTATATATCCAGCCAACTCAAGACACCAAGAATCCCGTCATCTATGGAGTCTTCTCAGTTTCAGGGTGAGTCAGTCACCGAGTGATAGCTTTTCTCAAACTCTCCAACTTTGACGCAGTTTGGATGAAAAGTGTATTTTGGTTTCCTCCTGCAGTTTTTATTCTTTTTTTTTTTTTTTTCTTTCACTGAGCCTGAAGATGTCAGCTCTCTCTGATGTTGAAATGCTGCGTTGCGTATGGCATTGTCACATTCAGGCTACAAAGGCGAGACAGAAAAGTGAATGTGGAGCCCAGAGGGAGTCACACTCCTCTGAGAGACTGACTGAGCCTATAGCTCCTTATAGGTCAGGTTTGATAGCAGCTTGTCATTCACCACACTGCATTAGCATTCAAGGCAAACACCCAGATGTGCAAACTGAGGCACACGAATAGGAAGAGGTGCGCACAGAGTCATAACAAACACGTCTTGATTAATGTATTTGAGAGACAAATGCCGGTATAGTTTCCATCTTCTCCTCAGCATCACGCACGTTTAAACCCAGCTGATAAAAACACATGCGGTGCTAATGATAGGGGCCCATGACAGGAGTTACAAACATAGTACACCCACTACACACCAGAAAGAGCCTGTACCCTGGCGATTCTCTGCAGTACGTGGGTGTTTGTATGTCAGTGTGTCAGACAGCTTGACTCTACTTGAGTCAGTTTGAGAGTGTGTTTGTGCGTCATAATGTTTCAGTGCATTCCTGTAAGAGGCTGGCTGAGTACGTGGGAAGGAAGTAGGTTCTACCAGCCGCCGAGAGCGCTCGCAGTAATTATCACAGGGAGTGAGTTAATCTGAATCCTCTAGCTGCTGCCTCTGTGTGTTCACCCTCGTTTTTTTTTTTTTCCTCGTTCCCTCCTCCAGAGCTGTGTTTAAAGGCTCCGCGGTGTGCGTCTACTCCATGGCTGACATCCGTATGGTCTTCAATGGGCCATTTGCACACAAGGAAGGGCCCAACTACCAGTGGGTGGCGTACACTGGAAAAATCCCCTATCCTCGACCTGGCACTGTGAGTTTTTAAAAAAACAAATCAATATTACTGAAACAATGTTTTTACTACAGAGGCATCAGGGCAGGTTTGACATTCAAATTTCCAATTTGTCAACAGTGTCCTGGAGGCACTTTCACCCCCAACATGAAATCCACAAAGGATTACCCAGATGAGGTTATCAACTTCATGAGAAACCACCCCACCATGTACAACCCTGTATACCCAGTGCACAAGCGCCCCCTTGTGGTCAGAACTAATGTGGACTATGAGTTCACCACAATCGCTGTCGACCAAGTGACTGCAGCTGACGGGAGCTACGAGGTGCTGTTCCTGGGGACAGGTCAGTGCTTTAAGGCACTTGTCTGAAGCTTGGCCACTGATCTAATAATCATAACATTGTGTGGCTTGAAGTTTAATTTAATTCCTCAAGCCTGGGCTCTGTCTGGGAGGTTCACACACATGTTGAAATCATTGCCTTTTAAACATACATAGGTCAAATTGTAAGATTGTTCAACACTGTTCTCCTTTGAAGATTTAAATTTTTAAAAATGTATTTTAAAGTAAGAATGAACCCTCAGTAAGAAGCTCAGGTCAGTGTCAGAGCTGATGTAAAGCTGCTTTTTGTTTGGGTCTTTCAGATCGAGGGACAGTCCAGAAAGTGATCGTCCTGCCAAGAGACGACTTGCAGACAGAGGAGCTGGTGTTAGAGGAAGTGGAGGTCTTCAAGGTCAGTGGAGGAGCCTGAGTCACTTCACTTCTTCTCTTTTTGTTCTGTTTCACATTTCATCAGAATATTTTCATTATCTTAGACACAAACTAACCTTGTCTACCTGATTTAAAGTTATAATCCATATCCCTGCAGGTTCCAACTCCAATTACCACCATGAAGATTTCATCAAAACGAGTAAGTTACTTTGAAGTGGATTATACCAAATAGTTTGGCTAAAATAGGAGATTCAGTCAGTTTTAGCACAGTGATCAGACCTTGAAGAAAACAGGATGCTTATAGTTAAAAACGATATAACTCTGGTCTGTGATTTAAAACAAATTGTGGTCATACTTTACACCTGCTAAAATTACTACAATTTTTCTACACAAAACTCACATGCAGCTGTAAATTTATAAGAAAGGACAATTTAGTTACTTGTATTAAAACTTTGTCTCACGTTTCTAATGGTCCCAAATTGCATCGAAAGATGGACTGTATCCAGAAAATTGCAGACTTAAAAAATAATATAATTTCAATGGAAACACTTGCATCAGATGTTGTTGTGTTTACTTTTTATTTCTCTTTCTTCTAACAGCAACAACTGTATGTGGGATCAGTGTTGGGTGTGACCCACCTGGCTCTCCACCGCTGTGATGTGTATGGGGAAGTCTGTGCTGACTGCTGTCTGGCTCGGGACCCGTACTGCGCCTGGGATGGCAAATCCTGCTCCAGATACTCCGCCTCACAGAAAAGGTGAGGATCAAGATAGTGTAGAAAGGCATGTGTGGGTACAATCTCTGTATTTATGTAGATTTCTTACTTTTAGCGTGTGACATTTTTTTTTAGAAAATATATGGAAGTTAAGCTTTTTATTTTCGGCTGTTGATCTGACCCCTCTAGGCGGAGCCGACGGCAGGATGTAAAGTATGGAAACCCAATACGCCAATGCAGAGGTTACAACTCTAACAGTGAGTATCACTAGCAAAACCACAGAGGTCACAAACTCAATTTGTTCAGCCTGTATTTTACTCAAAAGTAAAATATTGAATAAACTCATTAACCATATATGTACACATTGTTTCCTAGCCAATAAGAACACTCTGGAGACGGTTCAGTATGGGGTGGAGGGCAGCACTACATTCTTGGAGTGCCAGGCCAGGTCTCCTCATGTGTCTCTCAAGTGGCACCTACAGAAGGAAAACAGTGACAGAAGGAAAGAGGTGAGCACAGATCTTACAGGGAAGACATCACAATTATTTCTCCATGTCCCTGGAAAAGATGTTAAAAGCTTTACTGTCCTGTTCACTCCAGATTCGCTCAGAGGGCCGCATCCTCAAAACAGATGAAGGTCTTCTCATCCGCTCACTGCAGTCCTCTGACAGCGGCATCTACCAGTGCACGTCCACGGAGAAAAACTTTAAGCACACTCTTGTGAAGCTGCAGCTCGTGGTGCTGTCCAGTCGCACAGTCAACAATGTGTTGGTGGAGACAGGCAGCCCAGCCCTCCCTCCGCTTCAGTCCAGCGCCTGGACTCCGAGTGCCGGTCAGTATAAAGACCTGCTGACCATCCTCAGCCAGCCAGAGATGGGGCTGATCAACCAGTACTGCCAGGATTACTGGCAGCTTGGAGACGGCAGCGTCGGGGACAACAAAGCCAAAAGCCTGAAGGAGCTGAAAGAACAGAAGAAGCCTCGCAACCGCCGGCATCACGATGAGCAGACAACTCCCGCGGAGACATGAGGAGCCGAATATGCTCGCTGTCAGATTGAAACGCCCTCCCCCACCTACCTTTTCACACAACCTCCGAAACACTGCAACTAGGGGAATGACTCCACTCAAATGATAGAAAAATGAGATTATCATAAAGGACAAGACAGACACTGCAACTGCATTAAACAGTTTCTATGTAACTGTTGGAAAAAATACACAATATTTATTGTAGGTTGTAAAAATAATTCTTTGTACCTATCTAGAAAACATGTTTTTTGTGAATAGATAAATCTGTGCAAATATTGTCGTTATTATAATATTATTGTTAGTGTTATTGTTTATTACAATGTGTTATTATGTTGAGAATATCTTTATGTTTGGTGTTTTTGAGAAACGGCAACAATAACCCAGGTTGATGGGAGTATCCACACATGGGGACAAGGACCGATGAACGTGGATTCAGAAACTGTTAGTGGTGACCATGGCGGATGATTTGACTGCTGGCAGTATTCAGTGTCTAAGCTGAAAGTCGAATCAGGAAGTCCCTGACCTTCGTGAACTTCCCTGAACATCTTCATCAGGACTATCTACTGTATATTGGACAGTTTGTTTTTAACTGCAAAACAGAAGCTGTTGACAGAAATGGCATTTCACAGGACATGCAAGGATAATAGAAATGCCCACAGACTGCAGTGTGTGGTCACATGTCGCAGTCGTACAGTGGCATGTGAATTAAAGGCCCTCTTTCTTTCATGGTGCGGTCCAGCCTGGCCTCAAGTAAACATGTTACATCACTCATATTCTGCCCATATTCTTCCAAAATCAGTTGCTGCCAAGTGTTTGTTTTGTTCATATGTGAATATCACATCTCAATGTTGTATTCTTAACAAACGTGATCTTTGTGATAAGCTGTTTTTTGGGGGAAAAGGGTCTTGTAATGACACAAAAGCTGAAAACATAACATTGCCTTTTCTTTTCTCTCTTTGGAGATAAGATATTCCAGCAGGCAGCTATATGTGATTTTGTGACAGTTTGTGATTTAAAAAAATATATTAGACAAAGCACCTTTTGTTGCCAAATTGGTGATTTTGATAATTAGTAAATACTTCACACGTATCTGTGGCATATTAAGCAGTATATTCATTTAAGGTAAAGCATGCCGTTTGTATGCTCAGAGGATTTATTTTAGCTCTCAGTAAATTCAAATTTTGCATTCCTGCCTTTTTCACGCTAATATCAACCATGCAGTCTTGGGAATTGACGATTCTGATTGGTGCTGTATTGAATCAAGTTGTTAACAGACAACAGAGCTTTCACAGCTACATTTTGTGCTAATGCAGCACTATCATGCTGCTCTGTCATATGTGCCACAGAATTCATATAAAACTATGGAACTGAGCAAAATGTCACACGTGCAACCACTAACAAGCTAATCACCACAAAACCTGAAGAGAAAACGTCTTCAGAAGGTGGCTTTTCATTGTGCATGGCATGTACAGTGTATGTATATGGTATTTGTCTAAAATGCTATGTTCCCGTGGATGTCAGTGAATGTCTTTCTTGTTGTGGGAATATGGAAATACTACCAGTATGAGATAGATGTGGTCACACCTTTTTATGGTGGGAATGCTGAAAGGTAAGATTGTGATTTTATTCTTTTTTCTTTCTCTCTCTCTCTCTCTGCCTCTTCTCTCTCCTTCTCAAAAAGTCACATAACAAATTTGCATATATTTCTTGTGCACACAACATGTGCATCTATTTTCTTTTCTCTGGGTCACTGAGGTAAAGTAATGTATGATATGCACAGTTGGTGTTATTGTAATGACTTGTAAAAAATTGCTATCTTTTCTTCCTCATCAATGTTGCTAACTAATAAATTAAAGGTCTATATTTTATAATAACATGTTCTCTTCTGTTTGACGTTGGCTTGTGCGTAGTCTACAGGATATGTTGTCTGACATGTCCTGAACTGCAGCGGTGGAAGAACTATTCAGATCCTTTATTTAAGTAAGAGAGAGCAATCCCACACAGTACAAATACTTCAAGTAAAGGAGAATTACTTCATGTAGACCAGGGGTCTGCAACCCTGGTCCTAGAGAGCTGCTATCCTGCATGTTTTAGATGTGTCCCTCTTCCAACACACCTGATTCAAATGATCAGCTCATCATCAAGCTCTGCAGAAGCCTGATAACGATCCTGGTCATTTGAATCAGGTGTGTT
>OOFC01023425.1:0-11632 GCA_900323345.1 Pseudochromis fuscus | reverse complement strand
TCTGTGGCCTAATGGAGCCTCTAAACCAGGGGTCTGCATCCCTGGTCCTAGAGAGCTGCTATCCTGCATGTTTTAGATGTGTCCCTCTTCCAACACACCTGATTCAAATGATCAGCTCATCATCAAGCTCTGCAGAAGCCTGATAACGATCATGGTCATTAGAATCAGGTGTGTTGGAAGAGGGACACATCTAAAACATGCAGGATAGGGGCCCTCGAGGACCAGGATTGCCCACCCCTGCTCTAGGACCAGGGTTGCAGACCCCTGATGTAGATAAAAAAGCACTCAGAGTGTACACACCTCTGCCAAGGTATTATCCATGTCTGATCTCTACCAAAGTGTCTTAGATTGTGGACAGGATCCTGCCCTCTTGAATCTTTTGTTTATTGGGTAATACATAATTTGTCGATCATAAGTATTTTGGTGATGTTGCCAAAAATCGGACAATCAAAACACAGGTGGATACTCCAGACCCAGAGATGGATAGAAAATAACATATTTTGATAAACATCATGTACCTTTTTTAACTGTTCTGATTTTCCAAAGTTAAACTAAAATTTAATAATTGTAAACACTGTTCAGTGTAGTACTTAGTATATAGTATAATGTTTAATAGAAGTTATTTAGTAACTATGGTTGTCAAGTACCGTATTTTCCAGACTATAAGCTGCTACTTTTTTCCGACGCTTTGAACCCTGCAGCTTAAACACCGGTGTGGCTCATGTATTGGCGCCACGAAGCTCGTTGGCTTTTACAAGCTAGCAAGCTCCGCGCCACCGATACATTTATCCTCGTCACATCAGACCCGGTCAGAGTGGACCACATGAAACTGTTCCAATAAATTCAATAGCAGCTTATAGACAGGAGCGGCATATAGACAGGTGGGCTCAATAGTCCGGACAAAACGGTAATGTAATCCTGTAACAGTAGCAAAATTCCCTCCACATATAGTATTCTATGAATTTACAAACACCTCAAATGTATATCAACAAATTACAATTACAACCGTACAATTTTACTCAAGTATAGTACATGATTAAATGCTTTAAGTTATACTCCACTACTGTGAATGTGCAGCAGTGCAGACGCTGACAGTCAGGAGCTTTACACTGTCAGCCACTTTCAAACAAAGGGTCAACCAACAGTAAACTGAGCATTTTTAAACAGAAGTGGTTAACAATAGAAAAGCAGATAAGGAGAAAACAAGTAACTGAATGTGTAGAAAATGTAGTTCAGTGTTCACACATACACACATACACTGTGCACACATGCAAACATAATTGAAAGTGAGTAGATTAGGATCCTTAACCAGCTTCAGATTGAGGTCAATGAGATCTGTCAGGTGAAACCACAAAGCTCTTTAAGCACTTCAGAGCTCACCCTTCAGTCTCCACAGCCCAAAAAGAAATATTAGTATCTCTTCCTCATATCTGAACTGAGATATGAGGGTCTGGTTGTGTATTTTTTTGGCGGGTTGTTTCGCCGTGAGTAGCAGATGGTGTTTATTGATTTGTTGTTGTTGGTTTGTTTTTGTAGAAATTGCAAAACTGTTGCCAGTCTCATCAGAACTGTGGTAAACACCAAACATACAAGACCACACTTATTCCCAAATCAAATATAAATTTATCTCGGTCCTGGTGTGGAATGAATATATTTCAGGTAACCATGTTCCCAGCCATGTAAAACACTCTGTAACAAGCTGTCTGGCTTTACATGTTTCTCTTTTAAAGGCTCCTCAGAACAACATAGAGAGATAAGCACTTGAGCCGATGTTCATCTTCCGCTGAGCACAGCAAAGTCCCCCTAAAGGTTAGACCTCTCCTACACTGATGTATGTCGGCTTCTCTTTGCACCTTTCGCTCTGCCCTAAAACACTCCTGTCCTTGTGCTTCATTGGTCACCTGTGGTCAGGTGGACACGCAGTGCCCAAAATCCTTTCCTAAGACAGGAAAATACTCAAACATTGTCCAGTGTATGCTGCAGGCAGTTGACGCATCAGCTGCATAGTTGAAGGCACCGAGCAGACAGCAGGTGAGCAGCTTGGACCTGCTTCCATTTTTCCTGATACTTGGCTTTTGAGCAGAGGAGCCCAAGCTCAAGGAAAGCCCAAGGAAAAGCAGGATGGGGGCTGGAGCTAGTGCCGAGGAGAAACGCTCCAGAGAGCTGGAGAAGAAGCTGAAGGAGGATGCCGACAAGGATGCAAGAACTGTCAAGCTGCTGCTGCTCGGTAAATACAGACACACTGGTTCAGTGTGCACCCAGCAAGATGAAATCTGGTTTTAGACATATATAAGGATGAGATTTTATTTTAATTCAAATGTAAGTGATGCATAGCTCAGCAGTTGTGTCAATAATATGTATGAAAAGTTGGAGGAGAGAAACAATACATCACCTCTTCCTTGAAGCAGCTGGTTTTCTTTTTCTCTTTTTATGTTGTGTTTTTACACTTAACTTTAATTAATAGGCTTAAACAGCCTTGTTAAATGTATTAAATTGCACTAAAGTCTTAACTGTGATGAGAAGGAGTAACATGGAAAAGCTTAATAACCTGTGTCACTGAATTGTTCAGACACTTTGATAATCACTCTAGCCAATCCTCTGTACTGGAGGACCTGTTGTTTCAGGATTAACAAAGAGCTTAGTCATGAAGGACAAGGATACCACCAAACCCCAACACAATCTGCACCACTAAAACACCACGACCTAAATCCAGTGCAGGCAGGATGGTGTTAAATATATGAGAAGAAAAATGTTTGTAGATGTCTTCATCTCAGCTTTGTTTAGATTTTCAGTAATTTAAAGTTGATAAATCAAAATATAATTGTACTGCATATCAGAATACTAAATCTATAAGCTAAATAATTTACTGACAAGCAAAAAAAATTATAATTTCAGTCTCTCAGGTTGTTACAGATATTGTTCTATACTTATCTCCTCCTGATAATGTAGGTCAGGGACGGAGAAAAAGATTAGGCCTGAATTAAGAAGCATTATGACTTGTTGGGATCCTCCATCTGATGAATCCCATGAGGTCACCTGCAATTAACACAGCTAACACACATTTGTGAAGACATGAGTGAAAGCACGGAAACAAATATTTTTAAAAAGATATTATTTTATACATATCATATGTATCCAAATCCTATAAAACATTTTAATTAAAGTTTGAATAAAAACCTAATTCTATCTTCATTCATATACCAGCTTATCCAGTTGGGTCATGGGGGTCTGCTGGAGCCTATCACAGCTAAAGTTCTGTCTTATCTGATGCAAATAACTAAATTTAAGTTTTGTTTTCCTGTAGGTGCTGGAGAATCAGGCAAAAGCACCATTGTCAAACAGATGAAGTAAGATATTTGACTTTGTATCCAAGCAATGTCTCATTTCTTCTTAAAACAGACTGTAAATGGGTTTCTAATATTGTGCTTTCTCATCAGAATTATTCACAAAGATGGTTACTCACTTGAAGAGTGCTTGGAGTTCATTACCATCATTTACAGCAACACCCTGCAGTCCATCATGGCCATTGTGAAGGCCATGAACACACTCAATATTAACTATGGCCACTCAGACCAGCAGGTAATGACCGCTGACACAGTCTTCTACATGCGTACCAGCCTAGCAGACAAATAAACATGTGTGTCCCTGTCCTCTTGGATCCTCTGTGCAGGATGATGCCAGGAAACTCATGCACCTTGCAGACACCATTGAGGAAGGCACCATGCCAAAAGAGCTGTCAGACATTATTCTGCGTCTGTGGAAGGATTCTGGCATACAGGCCTGCTTCGACAGGGCCTCGGAGTACCAGCTCAACGATTCAGCTGGATAGTAAGAAACCACATTTATTTAAAGCTGTGCTCCAATGTCTCACATCAGCTTCAGTCATTAACTGGGTTTGATTCTCCCACAGCTACCTGAACGACTTGGAGCGACTGATCCAGCCAGGCTATGTTCCCACCGAGCAGGATGTGCTGCGATCAAGAGTGAAGACCACTGGTATCATTGAGACCCAGTTCTCCTTCAAAGATCTCAATTTCAGGTGAGTGAGCGTGATACTTCTCGAGACGATAACAAAGCTTTCAGCTGTGATCGCCTCTGTTCAGGACGGGAATCATCAATATGTTTCCATGCAGAATGTTTGATGTGGGTGGCCAGAGGTCAGAGAGGAAGAAGTGGATTCATTGTTTCGAAGGTGTCACCTGTATCATCTTCATTGCTGCTTTGAGCGCCTATGACATGGTGCTGGTGGAGGACGATGAAGTGGTAGGATGAGTTAGATTACGTTTGCTTGGCGTTCCTCACATGGTTTACTTGAAAGACTCGAGAAAGTGACTTTTCTTTCAGAATCGAATGCACGAGAGTCTGCACTTGTTCAACAGTATCTGCAACCACCGCTACTTCGCCACCACCTCCATCGTACTCTTCCTCAACAAGAAAGACGTCTTCATTGAGAAGATCAAGAAAGCTCATCTCAGCATGTGCTTCCCTGACTATGATGGTGAGGTCCTCGCCATGCAGACGTTACTGCATATTTTAAGACTTGAGCTAACTAAACTAAATAATATTTTATCTTGATTGTATTTTTGCCAAGGCCCCAATACGTACGAAGATGCTGGAAACTACATCAAAGTGCAGTTCTTGGACCTGAACATGCGCAGAGACATCAAGGAAATCTACTCTCACATGACTTGTGCCACAGACACAGAGAACGTCAAGTTTGTGTTTGATGCCGTAACCGACATCATCATCAAAGAAAACCTCAAAGATTGTGGTCTCTTCTAAGAGGTGCACTAAGAAAATGAATGAAGGTGAGCACAGTGAACTAATTACTGCAGTGATAATGATAATTGAGAGTACCTGCCTGACCAATTAACCAGTGTGACTCTTTTCACAGGGTGCTGTTGAAGCCCTGTCACATTCCACAAATTCCTCCTCAATTCGATCAGTGGACTGAAGATTTAAAAAATAAAAAAAGTCCCCTGAAAACAGCAAATGCAAAAAATAAAAATCAATTTGTTGTGTTCAAAATAAGTTGCAGCTTTGACCAAAGACTTCCTCTCAACGGATGCCAGAAGACAGCTCCGAAGTCAGAAAATCCTGTGCAGATTTCAGATGAGGTGAATTTTATAGTCCAGCTAACGTTTCTCTCGAGTCTGTTGAACTTGTCTTTGGTGGGCCATGCGATCTGTAGATACGACATCAAGCTCTCAGGATATTGTATTGTCTCTATGCTCCAGTAAGTGGTCAGTATACAGCCAAAGAGCAAACAAGATGGCCTCACCGCCTGCATATGCACTTCAGCCTCTGTTAGAGATTTACGATTTGACACTAGGAATGGCTTTTATGTACAGACACACTACTTTTCAGTTTGTTACCCAAATGAAGCAGATCACAAACTTTTGAAGGAAGTGTTAGAAAATGTAAGTTTTTGCAATAGTTGAAAATGGCCAGTGTATATAATCAAAATGATTTCTATGGGACAGTTCATGAAGTGTGACGATACCATGTTGATTTGTAACATTAAGTGGTAGATGTATTCAATTTCCATTTCCTTTACTTGACCTTTGAGCCATCTATCCTGTACAGAAACCAATAATTGTAAACCTTGATTCAACTTATTAAAGCTTCTGTAGAAACATAATTTCCCATTTTTCACAAATTAAAAGCAACACAGCAATGCCTTGTTCATTATCTGTCATTTATTGATTTCACAGAACATTTCAGGTTCCTTTGAACCATTGAAACCTGTCAAGTTTAGGACTGAACATCTTTAGTTTTACATAGAGAATAAAGGAATAGTTTGACATTTTCCAGATTCTCTGTTTTCCTGCCAAGTTACATGAGAAGATTGTTACAACTTGCATGTCTGTACAGTAAATACAAAGCTACTGCAGCTTAGCACAAAGACTGGGAACAAGTACAAGTACAAAATTCATAT
This sequence comes from Pseudochromis fuscus, assembly GCA_900323345.1. NCBI lineage: Eukaryota > Metazoa > Chordata > Actinopteri > Pseudochromidae > Pseudochromis > Pseudochromis fuscus. Next base: position 5,694 of record OOFC01023425.1, on the reverse strand, counting down.
ATTTGATGTGTTAAATATTGAGCATTGTATGTGCTTCTATGTGGATGATGTTCTCTTTTCTCTATTGTGCTAAGCTCAGTAGCTGCAGGCAGTAGCTTTATATACATTGTGGTGGCCTCTTTCATCAAATTTGCAACGAGGCTGAATTCTCACCAAATAATTTCAGCACAATTTACCTATCAAAGCAAAAAAAATTCATGTAGGAACCCTGCAAACAAATCTGCAGTTTCAAAGCAGCGAGGGTTTGCAACAGCTGTCATCTGTGATCAATCTCTTCATCTAACTTGTAGCAAGAAAGCAAATGAGGATTTCCTAACATATCAAACTATTCTTTAAATGATCGTTTCAGACAAAGTGATTGGAGTAATGTCATTGATATGGCATGAAGCAGGTTAAACAACACTTGAGAAAATAAAACAACCATCTCCCAAATCCAAAGAAGACGTCTATGTTGAGACGTAATTAAGTAATGCAACCAGTACAGTCAATGTACAGCCAGGAAATACACCTCGGTGGAGCTGTATATAAATCAAACATCACAGTTAATGAGACTTCTTACACTTTTTTTTGTCTGCGTGGAATGAAAATGAAAATTCACATTACAGCTGTACTTCAGTGTAGCTATTCTTTGACCTCAGACAACCTAGTTGTAACAATTGCAACATAAATACCTAAAAGCTATCCTAAAACATTGTAGGCAAACATTTCAAGAAAGTTTTTGTTTCTTTTGAAAGCATTCATTGATTATTGTGTTTCTATTAAACCCTGAGTTCTCACCACATGACAATTAATAGTTATGATGTGCACGATGAAAAGAAACAGCAAATGACACTTTCTACTCTAAACAAGAACAAATCAGAAACTATGGAAGAAAGTCTGTGTATTAGCTATATCTGACAGAGAAATTAGGGAAAACAAGTACAATTTCCCTTATTAAACATTACAAATAATTATGGCTTGTTTTGTCATGTCTAAAAAAAAGAAGCTTTATGTCATAATCAGTGTAAAACTGTACGTACACATGGAATGACACTTTTTGTGCAATATCAACAGTGGCCTAAAAAAACATATTCAGCCAGGTCATCCACAACTAATATGCACTGTACAGCATCCAGAAAGACCAAGACAAATTGAAGGCACTTCAAAGAGTTATCCTCTCTCACACGGTCATGGCACATCTGTTTGCCCTTTGTAAGACACTGAGTAACAAGAAGCCTGAGAGATCAACGCTTTCATTTTCTTCAGTTCAATCAGAAATGTGTTAACAGCTAGCAGGTAGGAAGCAGTTTACATTGTCTGTTACTCCCTGGACAGAAAATAGCCTTTGCTGAGCTGTGACTGGACAAATGTGCAAAACAAAACTAAAATCTAAAATCTTTGTAATATGGCTAGTGCTGTTCAGGAAGAAAAAAATAAATTAGTCAGAGTGAAAGAGATGTGACAATTGTTTTAACAATTTTGAAAACCAGTCCCGATGTACAAAAGACCATTAAAGTTCCTACAGGCACAATCTAAAACATGTTACAACCTTACAAGAAGCAGAGTATGTGCATAATAACGTGTTGTGTTCGTGTAGAGCCCTTATGTAAAAGTACTGATCTAGTCAAGTGAATCAACTGCAAAGAGGCACTAATCATCATGTTTAGAGATTTTCATAGAGGTGACAGTTTTGATAGGCTATACATTTTACATATGTGACTAGATGGCACTGTTCCCATAAACACTGTCTCAGAATTTACAGCTCAGCTGTAATTTCAAATTTTCACACACAAAAAAACACACACACAATCACACACTCATACTTGAACTCCTGAACACACATTTTTTGCTCCACAAGAACTCACAAGTTGTTCTAAAACCACTTAAACAATCTCAATTCGTCACCAGCCACAAACTAATGCAGGATGACTCCTAGTTTGCCAACAGAACAGTTGTCACTTTTGATGACATGCACCAAAATGTAGGGGGAAAAAAAAAATCCCACCCCACCTTTAAATTTAACACAGCAAGTAATCAGACTGCTTTCTCAGGATGTTCTCAGGAGTGTCAGTGTCCTGTCTGGATCCTGAGCAGTGAACAGATGAGCTGAACAGTTTGACCAAAAGTGGATCTCTACTAATGTCACTGCACCTGCACTGGAGGGTCAGGGTGTGGCTGAAGTCCTGTTCATGCAAATATCAGCACATCCGTTCTGTCACTCAGAAAAGCCCCACCATGTGATCGATCTGCCTCATGTAGACGCTCTTTAAAGGCAGAGTGTACCGCCGCTCCTCTGGGATCCTGTTACACTGCAGATAGAGGAGGAAGACAGACTGACTATGACAGCAAGAGATTTTGTTTTTCCCTTCCATTAATTTTAAGTTGTTTAAGTTTAAGTCGACCTGGACGAGGATGACGACCTTACATTGCTGATGTTCCTCAGAGCTGGATGGTTGTTTGGCTCTCTCTCTGCCAGCGCTCCCTCCTCACATGGATACATGTCGTTCCACTGTTTCTCCCTGAAGCGCTTGTCTATAGGCACAACGTGGCCCTCGGTAGTGAAGATGTACTTATTATCAGACTTGTGAAGTGGGTTGTCTTCATCAAACAGCTGCAATGCAGAAAAGCTATTTATTCATGACAGTAGTACAACATTTACAGGTTAACTAATGCTAACAATCACACAACTGGTTGCTACATTTATGTAAAAATTGTGCTCTTTTGCTTTTAATACCATACAATAAACTAAACACAGCTGGGGGTATGCAATTAATCGAAATACAATTACGATTTCGATCATTACACCCCACGATTACAAAAATGGCATAATCGTGAAGAAACGATTAATACTTATTTTGACTGGTTTTGAGGCACGCGCACAAGAGCTCCTCCGCCCCGCCCCGCTCTCACAGCTTGCACTTCACACGCCACACTGCCCTCATCCTACTCCGGCAAAGTTTTTGCTAACAGGCTTGAAAATGGCAGAAAACCCACCACAGGGACGAATTGTAAACAAGCAAGGCAAGTTCAATTCGCTTATTTGGGAACACTTTGGGTTTGCCGTGGAAGACGAAGAGCAAAGACATAAAATGTGCAAGAAGCGTTTCGTAGTTACGTCTGCACCCACCGGTGTTTTGTCGAGATGAGTTTCCCTGTCAACCTGTGTTTTGCGCCGCCCTCAGCCCTCCTCGCACTTGAAAACAGCACCGCTCGCACCAGAAAACGGCAACGTGCACGCGCTTGTCCCAAAGTGATTTTGTGGTTGTCTTATATTGAAAAGTTAACTAAACGTGCGCTAATGGAGCGTTTTTTTTTCTGAACGATTGCTCCATCATTAAATCCATCATCTTCCAGTGTGCTTTCTGAGCTGATTTTATTATTATAATACACTATGTTTGTTTACACAAGGAAACCATACTTTAATTATTATTTTGCACCGTTTTTATATTAAAATATCTAATTCTATACATTGATTTTAGTGTTTGAAAGATTTTTATTTATGCCGATTTTTTTTTTTTTTTTTACATTGTTTTATACCAAAAAATAAATAATCGTTTGAATAGTCGTGATTTCAGTTATTTCCAAAATAATCGTGATTATTCTTTTTTCATAATGAGCAGCCCTAGCTGGGGGGTACAACTGCCAATGTGTCCAAAATAAGTAATTTAAGTATTAATTCATCGATAATGCATGAAATACAGTAGCTTACATAATTTAAACGCAAGAAAATTAATAAAATAGAGTATAATTTTTTAAAAAGTAACTTAACTGTATCTTAGTTTGTTAGTTGTCTCTGCCCTCACATCCATATACTATATAGTTCTACCTCTGGCATGTTCAAGCTGTAACTTACCAGGTAAAGATATTTGCAGGTCTCGCTGAGGAAAAAGCTCTCCATGCGATCCTCTTTGGATTTGTCCACAACATGGTGGAGAGTGGCATACCCACATCTGCAGATAACACAGTTCAGCTCAGCCCAAAGCACACACAGAAAAGCATTATAAAATGTCAAAAAGGTCAGCGGTACACATGAATGCATGATCCACACCTGACTTTGGCATTTTTCTCGAGGCTCTGAAGAATATCCATTCCAACATGCAAGTAGAAAGGATTTTTGGTTGCCTGTACAGAGAGAGAGGAAAGAAAACAAAAACCTAGTGTAAGAGATAACCAGAAAGTACCACTGCTAATGCTGTTTAACAACAAGTACAGGCTGTCACCTGGTACAGCAGGTAAGTTGACTCTACTAGTTCTGGTCTTAAAGGGTAGAAGAGCACATCAGGAGCCTGCAGCTGCCAGTTGTATCTTTCCGGTAGAGCCCCAAAGCGCTTCCAGATGGCATAGTAGAAGGCGTGCAGGCAGATGGCATTATCTACATCACCATTCAGCACCTGTAAGTCAGGGAAGTGCAGCCCTACTTTAGTTTAACCACAACACCTTTTAAATATGTACCATCTCTCACTCCTGCAAGTACATCATCTAACCTGCAGCCCAGGAAAGAAGGCCTGAAGTGAGTCAATCCAGGTGTTCATTATCTCACCACTGAACATGTTCACATTAACGTAGAGAGGCGGGTCGCCCTCTCCTTCGTTGCAGGACTCTCTCCTGGAAAAACGCAGAAAAGGTTTGACAATATGTACTAATACTATTCTGTCCCTCCAAATTAAATTTTAAAAAAGCAAAAATGCTAGAGTAAAAATGGAAATTGTAGTATGATTGCAACATTTTATACTATTGATATATCAGTAGGGCAGTGAGGATTAAGAGCCTAGTTAAACAGCTAGTTATCAGTGACTGTTGAAGAGGAACAAAAGATTTACTGGACTCAGCTTCCCACATCCTTCAGTACAAGTAAAAACAATCGAAACCATCAGCAGCTTTAATTCCTCTTCGTTTGGCTGATTCGACAAACACTAAGTTACACAGCTGCTTCAGTTTCACATTTCAGCAACAACTTCCCATGAGGCTCCTTAATGCCACCAACACACCCACTGACAATGCACATAGTCTACTGTGCCACATGTTTCCACTGTGGGACTCACCCTCTTCTCAGGTGGTTCTGTATGCTCTCATAAGCAGCTTGAAACATCCGATAATCCTCTTTTTCACCAAAGAGGATGTATGATTTCAGCAGGTACTCATAGAAGGAGTCCATACCAGCTCCCAGACCACTCTGCTTGCCAACCCACTGGCCAGTTTGGATATTAACCACATTTCCTAATGGGACAAATCACAGAAAGTTGCTTTAAATTCAAATTCAGAATCACTTTCAAAATACTTCTGTTCACATTTAAAGCCATCCACAAGCTCGCCCCCCCCTATTTGTCTGATCTCCTCCATATTAACACCCCCTCGCGCTCCCTCAGGTCTTCCTCCTCTCTCCACCTCTCTGTGCCCTCCGCCCGCCTCAGCACCATGGGGAGCAGAGCATTCAGCCGCTCTGCTCCCCACCTCTGGAATTCTCTCCCATCAGACATCCGTAACACTGTTTCCTTGCCCCAATTCAAATCAAAACTCAAAACTCATCTGTTTCGAACTGCCTTCTCCCTGTAACCCACTGTTTCATTTTAATTTGCTTTATTGTTGTTTTTATTTATTTGTATTGTGTTTTTATGTCTGTAAAGCGTCCTTGAGTGCTGTGAAAGGCGCTGTTAAATAAAATGTATTATTATTATTATTATTATTAGTATCACAGATGATTCAGACGTACGTCGA
>OOFC01023422.1:3541-17593 GCA_900323345.1 Pseudochromis fuscus | reverse complement strand
AAGATCTTGGGTAAAAACAATAAAATGTTGGGTAAAAACAATAAGATCTTGGGTAAAAACAATAAAATGTTGGGTAAAAACAATAAGATCTTGGGTAAAAACAATAAAATGTTGGATAAAAACAATAAGATCTTGGGTAAAAACAATGTTGGGTAAAAACAATAAGATCTTGGGTAAAAACAATGTTGGGTAAAAACAATAAGATCTTGGGTAAAAACAATAAAATGTTGGGTAAAAACAATAAAATGTTGGGTAAAAACAATAAGATCTTGGGTAAAAACAATGTTGGGTAAAAACAATAAGATCTTGGGTAAAAACAATGTTGGGTAAAAACAATAAGATCTTGGGTAAAAACAATAAGATGTTTGATAAGAACGGCCCATATTACTTGGTTAAATGAACCCAGCCTATAGTTAGTCCAATATTTACCCAGTTCTGGTTAAAACAACAGCTTTTTCATTGTGCAACAGAGAGATAGAAAAGGTTGGCAACACCTCCACACAAAGAGGTATTTAGAAGACAAATGGTTCTAATGATTTCCACTATTTAGTGGTAAAAAGTGATGAGCAGAAGGATTGGAGGAGAAAATGTGAAAACCCAGCATGAAACGGGAACTGTGTCCTACGAAGCCTCACAAAGAGAACTGGTGCAGATGGCTGCTGAAAGCCGCCACGGCAAATACTCCAGCGACTAATATCGACAGCGACGAGCAAAGTGCTCATTGTGTCCTGATCACGCTATTTTTCATACGCGCATATTTAGCGGTGCATTTCAAATGATGACGCGACGATTGATTTATGCACACGGTTGTAATGGGGCTTGTTGCCACCACCGCCTGCACAAACACTCTGTATGTGATTTACATGTGTGAACAGCTGGAAAGTCTGGTGCAGCCCGAGCAGCCAATATGTACCCAATACCCAGCTGATACATGGCGTCATTAGGACAAATGAAAAGGGCTGACACACGTAAACAAGCACAACATGTTATTGTAGCGAGCTCCTGACATTTTCTCTAAATAAAAACTTTTTGCACCTTGTTTGTTGTTTTGTTATTAAATTAACACCACCTAGCAACATGAAATCCATTGTGTAACACACTTTATGTTTTAATATGTATGGTGCTGTGTAAAATGGTGTTTGTTCAGCTTCTCACTTCCCATCATCACCTTGTATTCTGACAGGTGCATTGAAATGTGAATGAATGAGATTTCTGAAAAAAGGTATTTTCCTTTTATACTTTTGCCAAGTCGAGGTAATGGCTTTTAATCTGTGCATCAGTTGGCCGTAAACACGCTTTTCACAGTGTGAGGGCGGAGAATAAGTGGCAATCATCAGCAGTCATACCACATTCACACAACTACACTACAGAGCGATGCTGATAGTCTCGTCTCCTCCTGAGCTGACAGATTATTTCTTTCACTGTTTGTGCTTCAGAAGAGGGAGGCTCGACGAGTTTCCATCCAAGTTTTGGTTTAGAGGTAGAATCTGTGAATTTAATTGGATCTGTGGGTGATGATGGTTCCCAGAGGGTAATCCCTGCTGATTTTGATGTCTTCTTTTATTTTTGTCTTTGCATTTGAAATTTGAATCTAAAATATGAATTAATTTGTTTTTTTTTAACTTAAACACTTCACCTGTTATGTTCTGAATTTAGGTATCCCAATTAATTTAGATTTAAGCCACATAAAAACAGCAAAACATTGAATTTATGACTTCTCCTGTTAGATAAAGTATTAGTGCAGTTCATAATTATTATATTTCCTCTACAAAAAAAAATGTATTTGAAAGCTGACAGTGTGGTGGATATGAACAAATAAGTGACACAACCCAACTTTTTTCAAAATAAAAGCTCTGGTAAGAAATGAAGGGTTTCTTTCCACTTAAACCCTAGCAGAAGGCTTTTAATTTGAAACAGTTACAAGAAGTATTGTGATCAAAGTTACAGGATAACACAGTAACTTTCATGCTTTTCATTCTGTTCCCATTTAACCCCTTAAGCCCCAAGCTCTTATTTTGAAATTTCAACTATAGAAAAATACCAGAGACAAGTCTCAGGGTCCCCCAATTGGGGACCTTGGTGTTTAAAAGGTTAAGGTCTCAAAATGAGGCTTTGTACTGAGGTGTGACAAACAGATTAAACAGGAAATTAGACTTCAAGTATTGAATCTGAGGAAACACTGTATTTACTTCATCATTTCAGCTGTCAGTTTGTAGGATGTTGAGTCGTAAAATAAACTGATTGATGTTAATTCCAGTGTTTAACCCTCTGAACAGACCACAGCAGCAATATTATCCCCGTGGGACCAAAGTGCAGCAGAGGTAGTGAATGTAAATGTCACTTTGACCCCCACATTTCCCACCAGGAGACCGTACTGGAAATCTTCCCACACCTCCACAGCAGGCAGCATCTGTTGGGAGGAGATCCCCAGCTGCTCCCTCTGTGCTGGTTCTCCAACACATGGCTGCTCTCCACCGGCCATCCACTGAATATGGCCAATTGTCTGTGAAAACAGTCCATCGATAGTGGATATCTGACACCCGTATCATCACCACACACAGGTTACTGAGCTGGATCAACAACCAACAGGGGCGAAAACACAGACTTGTTTATCTGGCTGTAGTTTCTGGATACAGTTGTGTGAGTCCATTGTGCAGTCTGATTATTGTAAGAACACAAAGCAGGCTTGTTGTCATTGTCTCCGTACCTTGGCTCTTTATTCCTATCCCCAAATATCCTCGAAAGGCTAATTACTTTCAATTTTTCAGGTTCATTGGTTAAATTTTTTCCTTTGTATTTTGACATTTTACCACAGCTGGTGATCTGTTACTCAGTGTAACAGTCAATTATGAAACCAAACAGCAACCTAGGAAACGCATCGCCTGCTGAAAATTCTGTGTGACTGCTGAAAGCTGAAATTGTTTGCCAAGCACTGCTGGGAAAAAACTAGATTGTATAAAAGATCGACGCAGCCACCGGGGATCAAATATCAGGCCAATGTGCAAGTGCAGTACCAACCATGCCCACTAGATGCTGGCTCCAAATGACTTTGTTTAGTAACGTCATGTTAAGTTCATCCATTTTTTTTATATGCAGTGTATGTTAAAATCCTGACACTAAGAACAACTCCAACATTTTAAATACTAACGTTAGAAAAAGGCTGAACATTCAAATTTTTAAAAAACATTTCAAACATTTTTTTTTCCAGACAGAGTAATTAAACCCACTTTGAACTTCAACTACCTCTGCAGACTTTACGCTACTGACATTAATTACATTTTACGGGATTCCCAGCCTTTGAACTATTAAACTTTTATTTTGATATGTTTTACTATTTTTGATTCCTCACAGTTTCAGACTCTTTCTGGTGAATAATAACATGAAACAGTGTTACATTTTCAACCTTTTACAAACTTTTATGCAAGTTTTGTGTTGTTTTTTTTAATGTTTAAACTTTGATACTTTTTCCAATCACCATTTCAAATTTTTATGTTTTTAAAATCTTCATCTTCTTCATCAATGCTTGCAAAGAGATTTCAGCTCCCAGCCGTCACCCAGCATGTTCAGCAAATGCTTGCTTTTAACTTTTCACATCTCAATGCTTCAGTCCCTTGTTGTTGTTGTTGTTGTTGTTGTTTTGTGGTAGAATTGGAGTTAGATTCTAATATACCACTTTCATATTTCATATTTCATTTTCCTTTCATGTTTTCTCCCATTTCTCGATTTACCAGACTATTTCCTCCCATGGGGATCATTTAGGATTCATTTAAAGCTATTTTATTGTTGTGTTGTTGCTCTCGGATGGTGAATATTATGTTGCTCATGTTTTACATTTCATTAAATAAATTTAATGAACCCTAAAATGTATTACCCCCTGCAAAATATTATTAGTTTCCTGTGGGCCCTCGACATGTTTCATAGACACAGCCTTGCAGCCATTTATTTTGCTGGCTGTGCTTCTAAATACAAGAATATTATAGTGTGTATAATTAGATATATCTTCTAGAGGTTGGCGTGCGACACATCGTGACCTGTTCAATACATTAAAAAAGGGAACAGCATGTGTTTTTTTCTACATGAAATTACTGAAGCTGCTTTTTTTTGTAGGGATCATTAAAACTTATTTAACTGGAACAATCCCAAACTCTACTGTAAAGTCAGAATAAAGCTGATGCTGTGAATATATGAATAGAAATTAGCAAGTCTGCCTCGACCTTTGATGACACGCTGCTGCTCCAAAGACCGATTTCTAGATGCACCCGGTGTTTATTGAAAACCAGTGAGCTGTCAGTTATGCAGATTGTTCTCTGGCAAGTGTAGCCATCCGCATGTCTTCACACTGTGACGGTGGATTATTTATGGGTCCAGTACATCTGGCTTGAATAATGCTTTATTGATTTTACTTTATCTCAGAAGGGGAAAGGAAGCATCACAAGCTGAGTGTACAGCACATCCACCTGTCACTGTACGAGCAGCATTATCAGCAGGAGTCAGAAAAACACCAAGATGAATCACGTGTTGTCTGGGAAGCAGATCTTTCTCATGCATTCTCACCATCGATGCAAAATACAAGGGAGGATTTTCTGTCGATACATGTCCATGTTAATATTAATGCAGAACGCTGTGAAGTTACAACACAGACGAAGGTGCGATACCTCCAACGGTTTCCTATTCTGATGTCATGATCTAAAGTCGGTGATCTGTCCATTTGAAAATCATTCAAGTAGATTCAAAAAGAGGAAGATTTAGGGGCGTGGTTAGTTTGATTGACAGGTCCGGTCTCCAGTAAAGACCAGACCTGAGCTTTGAGAGGAAGTGTCCTCGGGTTCAGGGTCAGACTCCTCTCCTCATCTCCTTCCTTCCTCTCCGATCATTGTCACAACTCATGGAGTCCACAAACTAACGGGTGACATCATGTGAGCTCGGTCCAGTCTGTATACAGTCCATGAGTCACATGCACACTGCAGCTGATGGAGCAAATGTTTGTTCTGGCAGGAACATAGACGTTTTCTATGTGGATTGTTTTAATTATCTATATGATGTATGGTATGTATATGATCAGACAGTGTCGACATTTTAATATGGTTGAAAATAATGATAATAATAAGTTGCTTCAATTCATATGACAATACAGAAAAAGTAAAGAAAAACTAATGATTAATGCAATAACCACTGTTGTTGATGATGTGTTACGTTAGAAGATGATCGTCACATTTGTCAAATATTAACTGTGACCACTGATTTTATTACAAAGATATACAATTATGTAACAAAGAAACAATTTTCAGTCAGCCATGAAATGTATTTCACATTCAGATAATTATAGACTGCTTGATATTTGTATTTTTGCAGAATGTATCCAACATACAGCAGGAATACAAAAAAAAGCTTTGACTTGACATGGTGTATTTAAAAAGATGAGAATGATCAGGTTTTATATTTTCTAGTTTGACCAAAGCAGTTTTGATTTATGTCAGTTTTAAACAACCTGGCTGTTACATTTGTATTTTATGGTCGATTCAAACTGCAGCAATATTCCCCGTGCTGTCAAACTCCATCCTCTCACTCCACTCTTCTGTGGTAAAGTCTGTATTCAACCACAATTGCTGGTTCAGGCAGGGTTCAGTGGCTATTTACTGAGGCATTGTGAGTGATTCTGGCCTTGTTAAATCCTATTTTGTTTTGTGAGCGAGGAACTCGGCCTCCTCCAGGCATGTGAAGGTGGAGGACGGAGCCGGCACGCCGACTATGGACCCAAAGAGCAGTCCAATTTTTCATCCTTATTGCCAGTGACATATCCAAAGTGGCAGAGTGCCGTCCACCGAGAGACAAAGGAAGGAAGAGAGGGAGGAAAAAGTGAGAAGCGTTGGGTCCAGATTGACCGGGAGGAGTGAGTCTTCACTTCTTCCTTCTGTAGTCCTGAGCAGGGCCCCAATTTTCTTTACTAAAACAATGCAATTCACCAGCGTCCATTAGGGCAGACGAGGTTAAACTAAAAGCCCCAGAGCTCCTGCCTCTCTATAACTTCCTCCGCCTGCAGGCTTGTAGTTTAGCCAGAGAATAAATGTGGGATTGAAGCTTACAGAGACTAAAGAGGGAATTAGAGTCGAGGCTAAATGAATGTTGCACGGATACTTCAGTGGATCTATTACCATTGGTTTCTAGAGACTCTCATTTTAATGAGAGACATAAAGAGACATAAATCTAGTGCCAATGATCTACTGTGTTCTGATTCAGAAAGATTTGTGTTGATGAAAACTTCTACATTTTACTTTTTGTTTTTCTTCTCTTTCATCATATTACCTGAAATAAAAATGGACTAATTATACCCGAGGTCGTGGTCAGTTTGAACAGTTTAAACAAAGACAAATTCAGACTAAGGAAAAAATACATTTAACACCTCATGTACCCATAATTTTTCCACAATAAAAGCTTGTGTTATGTAATAAAGAGTTTCTGTCCACTGAACCGTTACAGGGCTTTTAATTTGAAACAGAAAGCAAAAGTGGTGTATCACAGGATCCCCACATGTCCTGGAAAACCTGGATTTTTTTCAAATTTTCCAGGCTGGAGAAATTCCTGGATATTGAGAGAAACTATTAAAAATACCCTGAAAACCACAGAGATGTCCTGGAAAATAACTAATTTAAACTCGACCATGCACATTTTTGTTGAGATTTTATGATTAATCTTTATGCTGAGATACTTCACTGTGCTATTTTTATGTATGACACACTGCAGAAATTCTATGGTATTTTTTAATGACATACTTTTGGCATTTTTTCTTGAAATGTCCTGGGACTGGGAACCCAGTATTGTCAGGGTAACACAATGACTTTAATGATTTGATCTGCTCTCGATCCCTTTTTAAAGACTCAAAATGAGGCTTTGTACTAAAATATGACTAATTGCACTATATAGCCCTGCCTCTGACACAAGTCTGCTTTAACTAGAGGTCTGTTACCTTCTACAGTTGAGGTCAATAAAGGGTAGGAAGAAATATGGTATTTTAATGCCCTAATTCACACACACGAGGCATTTTTTGTTTCCTCATGGTTTTGATTCAAACCTCCGCAGGCTGTGTATTTAAAGAAAACCTCCCACACCTTGTAGAATTAAACTCCACTGTGAGATCAGCTGTGTTACATGCAGGCGGTGTCGTGAGGGCCGTGAAGGGCACTGTCAAGGTGACTTGTGGGGTAGCTGACTGGGGGGTGGGATCACTGTGACTTCAGAGAGGCTGTGTGACTGGGAACATTTCATGAGAGAGCGATCCCCACAACCACCCCCCTGATCCCACCCACCCACACTTTTTCCTTTTTGCTTTCATTGGCACGGATTGAGATTAAGATCTCTTGTTGTAATTATTGCTCTGTGAGGCGGCCTAATTCTGCCACGTCGATAGCATCACACCCATCAGGTGCTATAGAGGGGATCTGGCAGCAGCTGTTCATGTCCTTTACATGTTCCAGCGGGCTGCAGTGGAAGGTAATGGCACGGTTATGTGATACATGTCTGCTCATCGACTGGCTTGTGGAGGCCTGCCAATCTCTTCCCCTATGCTTCCCTTCAATAAACGCAGAAAATGATAGAAAACGAAGACAGAAAAAGAAAAGAAATACCCCTGGGTGTCTGGGATTTTTAACACCTGATGTACAATAAGGACATCAATCATCTTCTGGAGCTTTAAGAAACATATGGCTGCCTCCTTTCACCCCCAAACACAGGTGCTTGACAGACAGAGTCAATTCTGCCTAATGAGCAATTGTTATGCCGTGTACTGTACTATCTGTTGTGCACAGCGAGGCATGGATCCAAGCAGACTGCTTTCATCAGCAGACATACACAGCCTACCCAAAGAAGTTTTGCCAGTATAGTCAGCATTAGATAACATCCAGCTGGAATATAAGGTGTGAGGGAGATTAAACGAAACCGCCATGGCTTAGTTTACAGTCTAGTTTATGCAAATGTCACCCTGACATGACTGCGTTTCTAATATTTTAGACCTCAGAATGTAATCAGGAAAGTATTCGAGGCAATTAACCACATAATTTATTAACATCTGAGCATCCCTGTGGAGATAATAACTACTGCACTGATGACTGAGCAGAGTTTCTTTTTGCATTTGTTATTACCTCCGCTGAGGAGGTTAGGTTTTCATCCCCGTTGGTTGGTTGGTTTGTTTGTTTGTTTGTTTGTTGTCCGTCTGTAGGAATTTGTTTTTTGAGAGAGAGGGGTTTTACACAAGGAACAAATTATTACATGCTGGGCATAGTTTTTTGATAGTTTCACCACAAGAGGGCAGCACTGTACAGTGTGTAGCATCAGTACAGAGGGATTGGTGGAGGCTTGTGCTCTCTGAGTGTTTTCTAGTTTTAGTTTTTACTTCTAAGCCATAGACAATTCGCAGAATGGATGAAACTAACGTGACCTCACTCGTTGTTTTATGGATTTTTGAATCCGGGAGTTTGGCATTTGAACGTTGCAATGTTTGGAGCCAGAAGTGACCATATTTGGATATGAGGGGAGGAGTAAGGAAGTGGATCTGACCCTTGAACCCGAGGACACCTATTGGAGTTTTTTGGAGCCAGCATCTAGTGGCCTTCGGTGATGTTGCACTTTTTTTGCAGTTCTGTGATGGCTTCACTTTTGAGACCCAGTTACTTCATGCTATCCTATATATACAATCTACGCTACCACTTACTTCTTCTTCCTCTCCAGCTCATGTTTCTGCTGCCCCCTACTGGTTCTCTGGCGCCTGCGTCTTTATTGAAATACAGGGCGGCTGTGGCTCAGGTGGTAGAGTGGGTGCCCTGTGAATCGTAAGGTTGTGGGTCGATCCCCGGCTTCTCCTGTCTACATGTCGAAGTGTCCTTGGGCAAGACACTGAACCAAAGTTGCTCCCAATGGTGGCTTGCTGCCTTGCATGGCAGCTCGGTAGCCATTGGTGTGAGTGTGTGTGAATGGGTAAATGAGTTGCCTTGTAAAGCGCTTTGGGACCTAGCTAAGGTCATGAAAGTGCTATATAAATGTCCTCCATTTACTATTTAAAATATATGCCCATAATTAGTAATAGCTATGAAAAAACAAACAAAAAAAAAACCCCAAGATCTTTTCAGTAGTTTTTGGTAATGTATCCAATGCAGGTGAAAGCATAGAAGATGTATTCATCATATTATAGGGACATTAGTTTTTTTGCATACTTAAACATGTTAGATATACCCGAGAATAATCCAGCTCAACCCTGTCAGCACTTCACACCATTCATCCTGCAGGACGACCAACCAGGAGCTTTTGTCCAAGTCACTGAATTAGTTCAGTCACTTTGATCTATTGCCTTCACTTGGCAGCGGAGTAGGATCATTATTTTGCTCGACTGTCAATATAAAGGCAGGGTGCTGAGATAAGGAGGAGAAGGTTGGTCGTGATGCTTGGTGGTGCAAAAGAAAACTATTACAATTTGTTTGTGACCAGAATTTAAAGAGAGAAGCATCTTCTGTCCTTACAGTGAAAACACAGGCGCTAAATTACATCCACACCTGTCCTGACACTGAGGTAATCTGATGGAGAAGTGAATGACACTACAGCACAGATACCGATTAGACTTCCTGCATGCGTGTTGTTGTTGGCGTGTTTATATGTCAGTTTGTGCTGCTCAGCGGTGGATCGTGACTTTCCTGCCTGAGTGGGAGATTCTGCTACGCCCACACATCTTTCTCTTTCTCTTTTTTTTCCCATTTCTCTCTTTTTTGTCTCACTTTGGATCCATCAGTCTTCAACCTCTTTGAGCTCATTTCCCACGTAACCGTCAATCTGCTCTCCAAGAAAGTAACAATATCATTTGTTCCCGGTGGATTTAAGTGCAGCTTCGTGTCAGAAAAGCTTATTGTCACTGCATGTTCAACCGTATGTCACACCACTTAAAAGCTGTAGTGCTCTCAGCAAATTGCTACAATGTGTTTTTGTAGGTTTTTTTCAAGCCGCAAACTGTAGACTATGTAAAGAATAAAAAATACACTGACATTTTATGGTGGCTTAGTTATTTTACAACTGTAAAATAATATATAAAAAACCTAGTTTTTAAAATTGTAATTGTATTAATTCTATTAAAATGCAATTTGTGGCTTTCATTTCACATTAGCTCTTGTGTAATTTAGAAAAATGTACAAAATTATGAATAAAAATCTTTAAAACAATGAACCATATAAAATGATGTTTTGTGGAAGATTAATTAATTGATTAATTAATTAATTATCAGTCAGTTAACAAGCAAATCCATGTAAAATGATGCATGTACAGAATTAGACTTTAATTGAACAGTTTGATTAAATAAAAAGTATATCTATGTCAAATTATGATACATTTCTGAAAGTAACTGAATTCAGTCACAGGTTTTCTTTTGAAATTCTGTTATTTTTAAAGTTGTATTAATATTTTTTAAAATATCTTTTGAAAAATGTTAGTATCATAAAAAATAGTACATTGTACTCTTTCCTCCAAGCACAGACAGAGCTGCCATTTTATTTGCATGACAAGAATCTCCTAAATGATATATACTCCTGCTGATTTTTGATAGTGTCAAGAGTGTAGTCCCACAGAATATATATAGAGGAAAATGTGATATTTACATTGACCATGATGTATAATGCATGAGATATAAAATGGCCTTTTCTATTTATATGCTAAAAATGTTGACACATCCAGTGTTTTCCAGTAATAGCTAATTTAGCATATTGTGAGGTTCCACTCTGGCTGACCTTGGAGGCTTTGTGTGGCTGGGCAGTAACGGGGTTGCTAAGGTAATTTAATTACCAAACCCTCCATGGGCAAGGGTAATTACTGCTCTCTAAATCCCCACTAATCCCCCTTCTGAGTCCCCTGCACAACCTCGGCCCGGGGCGCTCCAACAGGCAGCGCTGACTCCTCAGTCCCGTCCCAGACAGGGGGCCCTCCAACAAAACACTGCTCCTGTCTGCACACAGACTCTCATCAGTGCCCCCCCCCCACATACTGTACTGTGTGTACTCATGAGCCTTCAGTCCCAGTGAATTCCTCTCACGTTGCTTCTTGTGTGTGAGTCAAGGAGATTGTCGGGTCAACAGGGCCACTCATCTCTCCATAAGAATGTCGTAATTATCACTGCTGGGATGAATCAGATGTGACCTCCGCCAGCAGCAGCACTGCCTGGTGACTGGAGGAAGAAGAGACGGAGAGGAGATAAAGGCTACTGAGCATGCTAATAGGACTTAGCTGGAGTTATCAACTTAACTTATGCTGGATATATATTTAAATTAAAGTAACTACAGGGGAGAAGATAGATATTTATGGTCAGTTATGCAGCTTCTGTGGTGCAGGTCTAAGATTATAGACTCTATATAGGAGATAGATGCAGCCACTGTGATGTCCCCTGAGCAAGGAGGCGGGTTTCAAATGCACTGTCCAATGTGAATCAAACTGCTTAACAAGCCTCCAAACCACCTGTAAATCATTGGAGACCAGACCTGTCAATCAAACTAACCCCACCCCTAAACCTTCCTCGCTTTGAAGCCTAATATCTGACATGAATCCAACATTAAGTGGCCATTGGTGCTATTGGAGGGGGCGGGTCTAACAGAGCGTCTGAGGCAGCTATGACACAAGACCTGTCGCTTAAAGAAGACACGCCCCCAATCAGCACACCTGTCTTCAAGACTTAGTATCTACTATGAAATGAAGCAGGAAGCCACTGAGAAGAGTTTCCTAATTACACCAGACTGACCTGTGTGGAGAAATGTGGACTGAGTTTTTCATATTCGGAAATGTGGATTTTGTAGTGAAGACAACGGGAACCTGAGTCTTTCAGAGCCAGCATCTAGTGGCCATCGCTGGTATTGCACTTTTTGCACTTCCACATCAGCTTTTTGCTTTTCAGACCCGGTGATTACATGTGTTTAAAACTAAACAGCACTCACAGATTTCTCTCTCATACATACTTTTTGATCATTTTTCCACAGTCTGTTATTAGTTTTACATTAACGCAGTACTGCTTGATTTTTTTCTGTAGCCACTGGCACCTTATTTAGTTGTTGTAACATATACTCTGGTAAATGCAGGACCAACTTTAACTCCGCTTTCAGCTCTGGTTTGGTTTCCACCAAGTCTTCACCACCTCATAAACTAGTTTCTGTCTTTTGCAGTTTGACCATGAAAAATAACATACACTGGATTTTTATTTATTTATTTATTTTACTGATAACAGCAGCGTTGTGCATCTGGAAACAGATTTAATGAGATGCGGTGAGAATGAACCAAAACAGCAAAGTGAAAACAGTTAGCTGACAATGCTAAACATATTCATAGTCAGTGGGAACTGCTGAGGTGGAGACAGCTCTCTGATGGATCTCTCTAACTTTTCACGTAATCATCTGATTCATTATAAAAACATGGATCAGAGAAGCTTTCATTTGATATCATCTAGGTCACAAGTTACTCTACATCATCTTTAACTTGCACAATCTTAAATCCATTACTGTCCTCATTTACATTGTTTTAGATGCACATGATGTTCTACTTACCCCCTCTGAATGGAGAAATGTCTTATTACTCATCCTCCTTTTTAAACATATTCCCATTGCCTTATTTGTATTGAGTTATGATTGATTTTCCAGTTGACAGCGTACTCTGAGTTCTTGTTGTCAGAACAGACTTTAACACAACAGCGGGATGTTCTGAAACATCAAATGCACTTTGCAATGATAATTTGACAAGATAATAACAATAAATATAATAAAAACACCAAACAAATGGAAAACTGTTGGTTCTCGAAATTAGAAAACACAACAAAAGCACAATGGGTTGAGAAAATGGAAGAACAGCTAAAAGAATAACTACACGTCTTCTGTAGTTGCTGCTTCAAATAACATCATACCCACTGAAGTTGAAAATTAGACTGTAGTGGGGCTAACGTGCAGCTCCCCGGTCGTCATCTGTTCATCTTGTAACCTCCGACGCCAGCCAAACATCTGTGTGACATCTACGCCATTGGCAAGTGTTGCTGACCCGAGCAGGTGTTCTGCGTGCGCTGTATGTTTTTTGTGTGTATGTGTGTGGGTGTGTGTGTGTGTGTGGATGGGTGGGGGTTTGTGTGTACAGTATCTGCAGCACGCGACGCGATGGTGGTGAAAAGAAGCACCTGTGTGCATTGAAAAAGAGTTCTCTTGAATGGCTCCATATTTGAACAGCCACTTATCCACCGATAAAGCTGTAAGTGATTCGTGGCAGCTTCCTGCCTGCGGTGGAGAGGGAGGGGAGGGAGGGAGGATGAGGGAGGATGGGTGAGAGGGGGGAGAGAGAATCAGAGAAAAGAGAGAGAGATTAAATGAGAGCATCAGCTGTAATTAGGGCTACTTTCCTCCATTTGGAAGTGCATGTCTCTGTCTCAGAGAGAATTAGCACTGGATACTCTGGGTGGGTCAAAGTAATACCACTCGAATGCATTAAAGGGGCACAATGTAAGACTTCACCAGTGCCTCCAAATCAGTTTAATACCTGCAGAGATCAATACTATTATAGCTGGTGTATGGCATTTAATTAGTCTGATAACCCACACACACTAAGACCAGGCATGTGCACATTATACAAGCACCAAAACTGTAGCCGCTGCATAGACTGTGTACAGAAGTGGAGGATATTATTGGTGGTGTTTTTTCATGGTAAATTGTTGAGGATGAATGTTATTTTTGAAGTGGAGGTTGATTTATTTTGCCTCTCTTACAAAGCTGTACTCATAGACTGTATATAAAAGGTGGACATGATCATCAGGTCTTGAGGTCTTGGATGCTCAATTTAAAGGGATAACACTATAGACTATATATACCGTATTTTCCGGACTATTGAGCGCACCTGTCTATAAGCCACTATTGAACTTATTGAAACAGTTTCATGTGGTCCACTCTGACCGGGTCTGATGTGACGAGGCTAAATGTGTCGGCGGCACGGAGCTTGCTAGCTTGTAAAACGCCAACGAGCTTCATGCTGCCGTTACATGAGCCACACCAGTGTTAAAGCCGCAGG
>OOFC01023421.1:3073-13722 GCA_900323345.1 Pseudochromis fuscus | reverse complement strand
GCACCGCTGTCTCTCATTTCGAGGGCGGGCTTAGCAAGCTGAGAGGGAACCAATCACAGAAGTCGAATGTGACGCACAAAGTGTGAGACGCTAGCGCGTGTAGCCGCAACACGAAAACAAACGAGTGGAGCTGTGGCAAACAGAGGAGAGAGGACTAACATTAATGACAGCTGTCGATTTTGTTCTTAAAAATTTACGGATACGAGGCGTCATTGCGCACTCGGTTCAGATAGACCGAAGCTAGAGCAAACACTCGTACGGCAGCCATGTCCGACATTTTCAATGTTTTGATTTGGGAGAAACTTGTTCCGGCTTCTGAGTATGACGCCTCAACAACAGGGGCATGTGATTGGTCCGTCCCAAAGTTTGCTCATGAAAAGACTGGCAATGCCTCCGGTGCCAGACCCTTCTGCATTCAAACAGAATGTAGGCGGGTCTGATTGGTCAGGCTAAAGCTGAACTGAAATGAGAATCAGATTCATGAAAATCCTGACGACACCCATCCTTATTTATAAAGCACTTTAAGAGACAGCAGCTGCACACACAACGCAAAGTCAACCAATCAATGAACCTGCTGCTGCTGCTCTCTGGTGGTCATCTGAACCGTGCTGCTGAGATCAGTGTTGGACTCAGGTGGACTGTAGCTGTTTCTCTGAGTAGATCTATGACCCATAGAGAAGCTGAACGTCCTGCAGAGTTACTGTTATTAGATCTGTTTGTCTTATTTTCTGAGACTCGCTTGTCTTATTCTCGCTTTTCTTTTTCAAGTCTCCACCAAGATCATGTTTAGTGGATGATTGACTGGTTCATATCAAACTTACAACAACATTCAGACTCCTCCAGTGTTTCATTCCTGCCTTCAACTCTGCTTCAGGTCTCAGTTCAGTTCATAGTGACTGTGATGCACCAGCTGTGGTGGAAGCAGCGAGACTCAAGTTAACTGCAGCCAGCCTCCTGTGGCCAGAAGCAGTATTACACCTCTCTGCACTGACCTCAGTTACAAACAGTGAGAAACACAACATGACTGTATCACTGCATCAGCCTCTTAGCATCTGTGTGTGCATCACTTTGAACCAAACACCTGAACTCATCCTGAGAGGTGTGTGTGAGCACAACCTAATCACACACAGCGCACATGCATTACACTTTCATGAGTGTGTAACATATGTGCAGCCGCGGCTCATGTTCATTAGAGCACATGCTCAGTGATCACACCATCACATGCCCACACATGGAGAGGGAAATGAAATCATTTGCACAGGCATTAGCACTTGAGTAATATGGGATGAACACAGACGTGAAAGCTTCCTGCTACTGACACACACACACACACACAGATATTTCACTTACAATAGGGAGCCCGGCTCTTATTAAAACCTCTCCTCTTAACTTGCTCAGATAAGAAGCTGCTTTATTAAATGTCTTTCTATTCAAGCTGCCATTGATTCATTTTCAGAGGCATTTCAAAAAATCTATTTCCTCAGCGCACACACACACACACACACACACAGCAGCTGCAGCTCAGTGAGACTCTGACTGCTGATCTGCTCCTCTCTCTCTCTTACTTCTGATTGATTGTCCAGCAGCTCTTCACTTCCTGCGCTGCGTCGTCCGACTGAAGCTTTGTGTCAAACAGAGAGGTGTGAGATGTTCCTCTCAGAGCTCACATGTATAAATGTAACATGTTAATTAGAAAAGTGCATTGGATTTGTAACATTTCTCCTCCTCTGTGACATGACTTCACACTGGAGGGAGGTGTTGTACTCATTTGTTTAGCGGTGCTGCAGCGTCGCCGGCTGAATGTCCTGATGACAAGTGAATAATTCTCACTGCGCTCAACCCCGACGTGTCTCTGCATGTCATGTTTTATATCATCTGGCGTATCATCCTTTCCCACTTGTTAGTGCAGAGGAGAGCGAGCGGCGAGCAGACAGGATGACAGAGTTCAGACTCTCTCACTGGGGCCACGCTGTCAAAGCTGCAATTTGTTGGTTTTTTTCTTCTTAGATTTGTCGACTAAACAGTTCACTGTGAACACACAACGTCTTCCTCTGTAACCGTTGCATCATCCCGCAGTAAAATATAAATCTGTAATAATGGCGGCGGTCCACTGCCTTGGAGGAGTTTGCATGTTTCAGCTCCATCTGGTTGCAGGTGCTCAGGTTTTTAGGCTGTGGTTATTATCTGCACCAGCATCTGTGGGGTCACCAGGAGCACACACCTCCTCTCAGGTATAATCCAGCTGGACTGATGCTGTCCACTGCACACTGCTGCCCTCTGCTGCTAGGATACCAGCACACATCTTGTTCAGACATTCACCGATTAAATCACGACATCTGTATTTCCTTGTTTTCAGGCAGGAGTTCATCCTCTGATCTTTTATGTCTTTCATTCATCACCTTAGATAAAAACTAAAAAAACTCATTGTTCAGCAGGTGTTTTGATGATGTCATCAGACAGAAGGACATCGCAGGTGAAAACATCAGCTCCCTGCTGGAGGTAAGCAGCAAAAACTGTTCATAAAACTTTAACATTTTGTTGTAACCTTTTTCTGTAAGAACAAACCAGCTTCTGTTGCAAGAAAAACGTTTCCAGTTTTTCTGCTCACACACCAACACTGAGCAGTGAAACAGCCCAAACTGTGCAGAGCTGTGTTTTCAACGCGTGTTACATGATTCTGCAGATGGTGGAGTTTGATGACTGCTATCGTTGGCTAACAGTTGCCTCCCCTGCATCTTTTAAGGTCTGCAGGAGTCGTGGAGGTCTCAGGTAAACCTACAAGGTCTTCGTCTTGCGTGAGAAGTCCTCGTTAACACTGATGAGATGTTGGACATGTGCTTTGTAGAGGTCGAACTGAAGACGTGTGCACAGGTGTAACACATGCACCGTGGGTTTGATTTACTGAGCATCTGCTGTTGTCCTCAGGCAGCATCCTCACCAAAACCTCAGTGGATCATGATCCACATCCTGCTCCCAGGAGGTCTGCAGGCTGCGTGGCCGTCAGGTTGTCAGAGGTTTTGCTCGTACGCAGCTGTAGCAGGAGGACGGATCTGAATCTACACTGAATTGTCAAATCCAGACCATGGACGTCACACAGAAGCTTAATGAGACTTTTTCCAAAACCAGAACAACTGGAACGAAGCACAAACCTCCACTGGGGTGTGATCCATGTTTGACTAATGATGAGATGATTTTACCTCAAGGACCGAAACATTTTCCTGGTTTCAGTTTGGATCCACAGCTTCCTTCTTCTTCCCATGAACAGCCACAGTGGTGGTGTTTTGCTGCCCCCTACTGGTCCTCTTCCACCACTGTCTTTGTTAAAATGTTGCTCCATTATAAGAGATCAGGACGTTCTGAGATTTCTAGATATTTACATCCTCTGATGTCGCCCAAACATAAAAATATTCTCTCTCTCTCAGAAGAAAAAAAGGTTCATGAGGATTGAAGTTATAAACCATCAGAGGTGAAAACATCACCTCCCTGGAGGAGGTAATTACAGAGGAACACAAACTACTTTCACCTGTTGATGGACTCAGTGTGATTCACCCAAACGTCTCTGTTTTCATTATTGTTGTAAATGCATCGATGCACAGACTTCACATGCAGCCTGTTTCCACCATCAGTGGACAGCAGTTTAAACCTGGTTAAACATCTGTCTCAGTGTCTCACCCTCGACATCAGCTGATGCTGCAGAGATGTTGTACATTAACATTCTGTACATCCTGTGTGTACTGCACTCACTGTGTATTTCTGCATACTTGCTTTACCGCATGTTTCTCAAGGTTAAGATTTCTCACTAATTTTTCATATTTTCAGGTCATATAAATATTTAATAAAAGCACTGCCTTTGAATTTCTTTCTCCTCTCGGTGTTTTCTGTTTGCAAAATAATTTGCATACTGTAATTCAGTGCTACACTTTGTTTATATTAGTGTGAGTAAAGATGATAGAGACTCGGGAAGAGAGGGGAGGAGGTTAAAGGCTGGTAGCTGGAGACGTAGGCCTGAGGATAGGAACAAAGTTTTACCAATATGGCAGATTTCAATGGAAAACACACAATGTTCTCTGCAATAAATAAAATATAAAGAGAGAAAAACATTGTGCAGAAACAAGAAACATTCAAAACCGAGCAGGAAACAGAATGAGACATTTAAGAAACGGGTTAGCACAGAGGGAAATATACTTCTACATAAATGATGGAGGTTCGTACACAATCTTCTACACTTACAATTAATTTTGTGTCTATTTTTAATGTGAAGCAGAGAAAATTGGTTACATTACATTTGGTGTATTTCCTGTTTAATAATTACAAAACTCTCAAAGCACAAACCTCCACCGAGGTTTAACCCAAGTCTGATCTGCACCATGTTGTCTCAGATTGGAGCCGTTATCATCCTGTGTGTGTGTGTGTGTGTGTGTGTGTGTGTGTGTGTGTGTGTGTGTGTGTGTGTGTGTGTGTGTGTGTGTGTAGATGTTCAATAAAAAGGTTTTGCATTGTACCTGGGTTCCTTGGTTATTTCAGTATCAGACCCAGAGTCTCGACATCATGTGGTGAACACTGAGGAGCTCTCCAAGGTGCTGAACCTGCTGCTGGAACCATTCTGACACAAACATGTTCCCATCACCTGTCAATCACACTAGCCCCGCCCCTAACTCCTCCCACCACATCATGAGAAGAAGAGTTGACTTTATCTGATGACATCAGAATGACTTGTGGAGAAATGTATTAACTCAATATTTCAGGATTGAAGAGGAGGATTTTTGAATTAAAGTCAGAGTTTTTGAAACCAGCACCTAGTGGCTGCTGGTGGTATTACACTTTTTGAACTTACTTTCACCTCGTATTGTTTTCACAGTTTTACTCTCAGCACTTTCATCTACGTTGCTTTCATTAACCCTGAGGAGTCCAGGGCAAATCAATTGTCAGATTTACAGTACTGTAGCAGCAAGACAGAGCCTCGTAGAATCACCGCTTCAACTTGTGTCAAAAGTGCGGATGTCAAACTACTGACCAGTTTTGGAAGTGTGTTGATAGACCAAGTAAATCCAGAGTTATGATAAAAAATA
This sequence comes from Pseudochromis fuscus, assembly GCA_900323345.1. Classification (NCBI taxonomy): domain Eukaryota; kingdom Metazoa; phylum Chordata; class Actinopteri; family Pseudochromidae; genus Pseudochromis; species Pseudochromis fuscus. The sequence continues at coordinate 8,653 of OOFC01023421.1, read as the reverse complement.
AAAATCATATTTTTCATGAATCTGGTGCGAGTTTGTGAGCATTTGATGCATGAAATAAAACACACACCAGTGATTCTAGAGATCCTGCTGAATCATGCTTTCAAAGTGAAAGTGAAAGTGAAAGTGTGGTGCGTGTCTGTGCAGGTTAGATACATGAGGACACAATAACTGGTTACTGTATTTAAGCACCCCATACTGTCCTCTCAGTTTGCATAAAGAGTGCACATATCAAGCTAACTACCAGGTTTGAAACAGTGTTGAAAAAAAGGAGTCAGTGCAGAATTAAGATAAACAATAAACGTCATGTTGTTTGTGAATCTTGTACTGTTTGAATAAGAGACTCCAAAGTGATAAACTCACCATCAAGAACCAGCAGATAAACTTTGTGAAGGTGTTAGTGAGTCACTGAGGTCACTGACATCAACATGTTGCACAAAGAACTACAAATTATTTACACCTGATGACTTGATTGTGTTTAGATGATTTTGCTACAATGAAAACGTTACCCCCTCAGGCATCGTTAAGACTTTGTTCTGATTTTTACTGAACATTTCTTTCAGCGATGCCCGCCACAGCAGCGTGTTGGTAAATGAACCGTGGAAGCGAACGGCCTCAAACCACATCATGAAAAACCTCCTCAGTTTGTTGGTGTCACCTTGTGTTGCTCTCCACCTGCAGGGCTGAAACCCACATGGGCTTCATCACGCCTTTGATCACAAGTGAAGAAGAAGGAGGAACGAGCAGTGTGTGGGCCACTGCTGATCGAAGTGAAAGACGAGAGCTGAGAGACTCCAGCTCCACTCGTACCTGGAGATTTCTAAAAAGCTGTTAACACATGATGGTTCATGGTCAATTTCACAGAATGAGAATCATAATTTTACTTAAACTGTTGCAGCCGTTAAATGAATGAATGTTTCTTTGTTTCGCCTTGTGAATTAACATCAGGGTCAAGTGGACTCTGCAGGATAAAACACTCGTCTGTGATGCTTTCTGCCCTCCTGCTTTTTATTCTCAGTGACGCAGCGTTTGGTGAAACACTAATTGCGTCTCGTTGGGATCTGTGGGAGGAAGCCGGTGGAGGCAGGTGACAGCTTTCCAGGCTCAGACTGTTGTTAATGCTTTTCTTATGGCATCAATACCAGGTCACATCGCTAACTGCAACCTCTGCCACCGCTGTCTCAACCACCATCCTGAAGGAGCCTGAACACACCTCACAGGATGGTCCACTGGTCTGTGATTGACAGATATCTGGTATCACACTGGACCACTGGAGAACATCCTGTGGAGATGAACCTCAGAAGCTCTTCTCAACAACACAGGAAACACATCACTCTGGGTTTAAAGGAACTTTCAGGAGACGTTTGGAGATTTTAATTTTAGTTTATAAATCTGAACAGATGAGCTCCTGGTTGTTCATCTGATGTCCTGGTTAGATACGGTCCTCCATCGACTTCTCCACTGACTCTGTTTCTTTAATATCCACCTGAAACTTGGTAAATGGTAAATGGAGTACATTTATACAGCACTTTCATGACCTCAGCTAGGTCCCATTCACACACATGCACCAAGGCCCTAGCCACCATTGGGAGCAACTTATGGTTCAGTGTCTTGCCCAAGAACACTTTGACATGTAGACAGGAGGAGCCGGGGATTGAACCCACAACCTTACGATTCAAAGGTGACCCGCTCCACCAGCTGAGCCACAGCCTCCATCTCCAGAGGATCCAACTTTTAACTTGTGACGTATTCCTGGAAAAACCAGAGACGAAGGCGGGACAAAACATTTGGATTGGATCATTGAAGACACCATAGCTAGCTACATAAAGTTACAAAACACCATTAGTACAATGTTACGAGAACACCTTAGTACTACATGACTGGATAAACTTGGTACTACGTTAACAAAGTACTGATTACTACTGAGGCTGCTACTCCCTGTGATGCTAACAGCAGGTTGATTGACAGGTGGTTGGAAGGATGCTATTGGGTGAAAGATGATGAGAGTCACATATTTTAACCGGGACATCACTGAGTTTGAATCTTTCCGTCCAGCTTCACTCAGGAAGTGAACAACACGACTGGAGATGTGAACTCAAAGGATTAGAGACAGTTTTACTTTCAGGTGTCGCCTCTCACCTGTGATCAGTTACCAGGACTGTGTTGCTTCAGGCCTACAAAGACGTGTTGTGTACTCCAACACTGTAAAAGCCTGGGATGGATTACTTTGTGGATTACTTTGTGGATTACTGCGCTGGTTCGACACAGCTGTTTCATTTTTTTCTTCATGTCAGTATTAAAACACGCGGCAGCTAATGTGAACTGAAGCCTCTCGGAGCTGCTGCTGTTTTCCTTTAAACGCTCTAACTACCAACTTTTTACAGCCACTTTTCAGGCCTACAGGGGACGACACTGAAGAGACAGATTTTAAGTATCGCTTTACGGCCTCGCCTTGAAGTGGCAGCTGTGCAGACATATGGCACATACATACACACTCACACACAAACCTCCCAAATGGTTATATACTTTGAAGTGCTACATGCTTCTCCCACTTGTTCGTCCTCCGTTGCTAAGCAGGGATCTCTTTGTAGCTCCCCTAACAACTCTTCTGAAGCTTCCGCTCTTCCTCCAGTACCTACACTCTGCCAACAATCCCTCCATCCAGCCTCAGATCCGCTGCTCTGATGCTCGCCTCTCTAATCCATCCTGTTCTCCCTCCTCATTTCCTCCTCCACTCGGCGCCGTTTCCTCGCCACCCTGCTCTCGACACCACCACCGTCATCCGTTGTTTTCTACCTGCTTCACGTTTCTAAAGGTCATTGCTTTCACATCATTTCTCTTTGTTTGGCCTCTTTTCATTTCTCTCCCTCATGTTTTCATGTGTTCCTCTTCCTCCAGTCCAACCATCCTCCATCTTCTCCTCAGCTCATCCTCACGTTCTTCTGAAGCACCGCTCTGTGGTTCTACCAGAGGCTGTGGACGTGAAGCCACCCACTGGTTTGTGGACTCTGATCCTGATCCAGGAGTTTGGTATCTGAACGTGCCCATGTTGGTTGTTTGGAGCAGGAAGTGACCATATTTGGATATGAAGGGAGGAGTGAGGAGGCGGGTCTGACCCTTGAACCTGAGGACACTGTCCAATGAGGATGAGACTAGAGTTCAAACCCCCCGTAACCAGGTGGTAAACCATCCACCTGTCAATCAGGGATTACAGGTGGAACCCAGAGCTGTCAATCAGACTAGCCCCGCCCCTAACTCCTCCCCCCAGATCTCTGAGAAGAAGAGTTGACTTTATCTGATGACATCAGAATGACTTGTGGAGAAATGTATTGATGAATATTTCAGGATTGAAAATTAGTAATTTGGAGCCAGAGTTTTTTGGAGGCAGCCTCTAGTGGCTGTTGGTGGTATTGCACTTTTTTCTTGCATGTTTCTTGCATCTTTCATCCATTTTTATAAACAGTTTATAGGCTTTCCATGAATTGATGGGACTTTTTAAGTATAATTTTCCACCAGCTTCACATCCCTGATCACAGGCTGCTTCTTTAAGCAGCTTCTCCAAAACTCTGAGGACGCTGACACCTCAGCTTCTGTCGTTAACATTCATCAGTCGTCATCCAACAAGTCAACAGGGACCAAAACTAATTCTCCTCAAAACCAAATTCGATTGCCTGTAATTTCATCATGCGGTTCCCACTTTCGGTGCAGGTTTAACCTCGCCACACAGAGCTGTGCTCGCCGGGTGGGTTGCCAGGTTTGGTTGTTGTTTTTCATGCAGTATAATTAAAGTGGGACTTCCACTCCAACATGATTTCAGGTATCAGCACAGGACACGCTGGATTTTGGAGGATGAAATTACACACTCAGTGAATTCATCAGCAAAGAAACACACTCAGCAACGATGCTGCAGCATAAAGTGAAAACATGAAAACATGATTGTGTACATGTATGTGCTGGTGTTTAGTGTAATAAGGCTGAAGCAGAACATTAGGTTCATTATGTTTTGACTGAAGAACCGAGAGGTCAGAGATTAGTGGATTATCCATTTCTGGACTTTCAGCCTTTACTTTTTCCAGCATCACACAGCTCCTCTCACTGAGACCGATCACCATGGTAACCTTATGTTAATGGCAGAAGTGGAGGACTGTGATGACCTCCACTTCTGCCTTTAACAACAACCAGGACTGTTGCTGCCTTCACCTGTAGTGAGAGTCTCAGGAACATGAAAAACTAATGGGATTTTAGTCAAAGTCACGTCATGAAGATCTGGACGGACGCAGACGATAAACTAAACCAACTATCACATGTTCAGCTCTTCAGGACATTTCTACTTGGATTCTATGTTTTTCTACTTGTTCAGATATTCTGTTTTTTTAACTAATAGAAATGAACAGAGACAATCTTCCACTGACTCCCACTTCAGATAGATTTTCTACTTTTCTTCTATTTTTCTACTTCCACTGGTTCTGTACTAGTTTTTACTTTCTCTACTTCTACTGCATTTACTTTAGGTTTTACTTTTTCCACGACTACTTTTCTGGTCCTACTCTTTCTACTTTTCTCTTTTCACTTCTACTCTTTTCCTTCTACTGTGTCTACATTTTTTTTTTTTTACTTTTTTTACTTTTCTCCTTCTATTTCTACTTTTCTACCCTTTTGACTTCTTCTACTTCTACCTTATTCTCTTGAAAATCTTGAGCATTTTTAAGCCACAGATTATTTCAGCTTTCATCCTCGTGCTGTATTTTCTGGTTTGACACCAGTTTGGTTGGACTAGTCCTGGAGTGGTGGTCTCTGATGATCCAGGCCTGAGGATCCAGCCCACCGCTGACCCTCCATCGGCTCTGCTGCTGCACGGCTGAAATAAGCTGCTGCCTCCGGTGTCGCAGGAAAACTCGCCGAGGAGCCACCGGAGGCCTCAGAGCCACAAAGTTCACACTGAGTTCAAATCTCCTTCAGATTAGACTCACATGAAGCTTTGATGCACAGTTAGAGCGTCTCCCTGCTGTCATTAATAAACCAGCCTCTGTAACACAACATCTCCCTGTTTCCTCTTTGACTCAGCAACAGTAGCTGATGTTTAATGCGCTGGAAACAGATTAATGGAAACGCTGCTCGGCGCAAAATACAGTCGTACGTTGACCTGTTTAACATGCAGGGAAACTATGCATGTTAAACAGCTTCCTCATAATTGGAGCAGCATTAAAGCCAAATTGTTTTGACCATATAATTAGGTTTGTAGATATCTGTGTGCATGTATAGAAACCAGATTAGTTGTGTACTAAAGCTGGAGACAGAAAGCTGTGCAGGAGCATCACAGAAACAAGAAGCAGAGGAGATCCAGAGAGAAGTGAGGGAAACACTGGAGATCTTCCTGTGACTAATTCTCTCCTGATCCCTCATCTCCCCCTCATTTAGAAAAGACCTGTTCACTCCCCCTCCCCCCTCCCCCTCTGACACACACCTACACAACACACACACTCACAAAACACTGCATACACCCACACTCACAATTCCTCTTTCTCTCTCACACACATGCATACCAACACAATCAAAAAAAAAAAAAAAAAGGCGGAATTGCCC